>JADRCD010208483.1:0-10501 GCA_019843815.1 Montemys delectorum | reverse complement strand
TCTATCTATCTATCTATCTATCTATCTATCTATCTATCTATCTATCTATCTAAGGAAATATTATTTTGTGTTGACAACCATCATAGCAAATATTGTTGATTGTGCTGGATTTTTTTGTTCTGATTGGTGAGAAGCTTTGGGTGAGGGACTCCTTTCTCCATGGACCCACAAATTCCCTGTCTTATTACTCTGCTTCATCAAAACCATGGATACTTTTCTTACTTATAAAATTTTGCCATAGACCACTTAAGATGCTATAACAAAATACCTAGGCCTGCTAAATTTATAAACAGGAGAAATTTATTGCTCCCAGTCAAGATCAAGGCACTGACAGAGAGATAAGGTGTCTGGTGAGGGTTTTTTTTCCAAAGATGATTCTGTGTCCTTAATATGACAGAGTGGGCAAAAGAGTTTATTAAAATATTTTTATAAAAGTTTCATTAATGAGAGTGCATTCCTCATTATTAAGTCACCTCTCAAAGACCCCACGTCTTAATATTATCATATTACCTATCATCATGTTCCAACTTGGGGAATATGAGAGGACACTAGCTCTCTCTTTTTTTTGTTTGTTTTTGATTTTGTTTTAAATACTTTATGTGCATGATAGCTTTGTCTAATGTTTGTATGTTGAACTTGTGTCTGACTGGTTCCAGCAAGATCAGAAGAGGGTTGAAGCCCTTGGAACTGGAATTGGAGACTGTTGTGAGCTGCCATGTGGGTGCTGAGAATTGAACCTAGGTCCTCTGGAAGAACAGTGGGTGCTCTTACCCACTGAGACATCTCTCTATTCCAGGACACCATCTTTCACACCATGGCCATGCTACACCAAGTGTCTTGGATACAGCAGAACCAGTTAGCATGAAAACTGTGATTATCCCAGCAAAAGAGGGAATGCTGTCAAAAGAAAAAGCACAATTGACAACCAAAAGAAAAACAGCACCTTTTGAGGTGTGTTCCACAGTTAACCCAGACAAACTTTTCTTCCCCACGAGGGAGTTTCCAGATGCTTCTGCCTGGATGTCATGGACACATATCTGTGGTGTGACACTGACAATTAAGTTGGAGTACACTTTACTGAAGTCTCTTTGTTGTTGTTTTTTTGGTTAGTTGGTTTTCAATTGCTTTTTTACAATCATGGTTTGGGACCTGTCTCCAGTACATATAGAGACCCGAAGAACTAAGCAAAATTCATTATCAGTTTGCACCCTTCTGCCCTGCAACTGTGGTGTGTAAAGATCTACATCAATATGCAAAGGAATTTGGGTGGTGAGGAACTGTAAAACATAATTTGGTTTGTAGATTTGCCGTTGCCTGATCTGTGAGTGTGACAGGCAGACAGTGTGGCAAGGTCAAAAGCCAAACCTGGGTTTAGGTTTTGTATGCTTGGAACAGAAGGTAGGGAGTGTGTCTGGAGGGTCTCAGTCAACAGAAAGTGACAGGGTATGAGGTTGGAGATGGAGGGAAGAACCACAAGTCAGGCATACTATTGCTTGTGAAACCGATCGAAGGTTTTAACCTGAGGTATATGTGTAACAATTTTCATAGCTTGACGAAAGTATGTCAAATGTAGTCCATGTGAATACATAGGACAAGGAGATTTACAAGAACAATGGCATGTACATATTCAGAATGGAGCCTGGTATGGTAGCTCACACTTGTAATCCCCAGGATTTAGGAAACTGAGGCAGGAGGATTGCCATGAGTTTAAGGGCAGCTCAGTGTACCTTAATGAGTTCTAAGCCTACCCAGGATAGAGTGAGACCCACTTTCAAAATAATTAGAATAAAAACATTTAAATTAATGGAAACAATGCTAAGGGAGATCTGATAGAAAAGGATTTGATACCCTGGTTTCCATCCCTCCCTGGTGAGATCACTGTGGCAGGATTACAGTGGATAGGTTAGGAGTGGAGCGTCTGTTCTTGTTTTTGCTTTTGTATTTGTGATTTTGAAACAGCTTTAACATTAAATCCTAAAATTACACCAGTTTTCTCCAGTGGATAATTTATAATCATTTCTTCCACATTTTTTAGCTAAGGTAATTTCAGTCTTGGAGCTGTAGCCCAGTATTTTAGAAACTATACCTGCATCAAATGAATCACCATGATTTAGCTAGCTGCAGAGTGTCAATCAAGTTCCTTTCAAACCTGTGAGACTGAGTCATGCACGTGTAGCATAAGGCCTTTGTATTAGATCATCCCATGTCTCATGCCCACTGACTCTCAACAGGGCCTGACTGGAGATCAGTACTGGATTAAGAGGTTGAATGACAAGGGAGGAAAAAGGCAAAGTCCAATAAGCAGAGGGCAAGAAGCAGAGGAAGACGTTTGTAGAGAAATTCCACAACTTCCCCTGAAAAACCATATTATCTGCAGAAAAATAGGAGCACTGGGTTTTATATTTGTAAATGCCTTAGTTTAAAGCGAAGCTATAACTCTTAGTCAATAAAATTTTACCATATAATCATAACTGTCTGCACCGTATTCTGTATGTCCCTGCTCCTGTGTGTATATTTCATTAGAGTTAAGTCTTGAGAGGAAGCCTCAGAAAGGCTATAGCATAACACCTTATAGCAAATAGCTCATTGATCCGAATATCTGAATCTCGATGATGTTTTCTCCTCTCTTCTGGTTAGATGAGCTACCAGTAAATAGCCAAAATCTGGTGGACTTCATAGTAAAAATGAATGAAAGTCATTTGTAGATGATTCAAAAGATAAAAAAGGACAAAGTTATTAGAAGAGAGTTTTGGCAATAATACACTGAAGGAAAAGGATCAACCAGAGGTTTATGTTCATTATACAGAAGCAGAGTTGTTGGACCAATCTTGTGCAAGATGGAAACGTTGCAGGTAGAATTTGTGTGTTCAAATTATGTTGATGTTAACAGTAAATCAGCTTCCTATGTCAATGAATAAAAATGGCTTCTTGTAAAACCTAGAAGCTACAATTTTCAATGACTAGTTTTTTTCCTTAAAAATTAGTTGGTAATCCATGTGCTAAAAATATGTGAATAAGTAAATATAGATACATCTATAAAAGAATATTTCACATGCATTAAACATGCTATGATATATGTACTACTGTTAAAACCCTTTGGGTATGTTAAAATATTGTGACCTTTCTGTACTGCCTCAATAGCAGTAGAAGAAAAGTGTACTACAACCCAGTAATGTCCACATAGATTTTAAATAATTCTTGAATTCTTTGTTTGCTTTATTTTATGCTAAAATTTTTTAGTGTAATGCTTCATTGTTTGACTTTCTCAGACCCCAGAGAATAGAAAAGATTTTCTTCTTTATTCAAAAGATAAAGTAACAAAAGGCTAATAGATGCTGCAAGCAGAGAAAATACAGGAACAACTGCAAACAAAGTCTAGCAATTAAAATAACCCTTTCTACATTAAAACAATTTAATTCTCAGAGTAAAGGAAAGCTCTTGGCTTATTTCCATTAGCTCTTTCTCTTTGCCTTGACATAGTTCCCTCTTGCTCTTCAGTCACACACTTGAGTGGTGCTACTTGTTAATTTTGAGTTTCAGTGCCTAGCCCTTTGCTTTTCTCTCCCAGAGATACAGCCTCAATATTGACCCTGTTTTCTCACCCGTATTCCCAACTTTTGGTTGAATACTTCTACTTAAAGTATCAATCACACCCAACCCAAGACCACAACAAAACCCACTCTTATTTCATAGCTACATGAATCATCTTGTGCCTTTTACCCTCAAGATCAGTGTTTTCTCCTACACCATTTTTAAAAATTTTTCTATTGGTTATTTTATTTATTTACATTTTAATTGTTATTCCCCTTCCTGGTTTCTGTCCTGAAAACCCCCATTCCACCCCCTCTCTCCTGCTTCTATGAGGGTGTTCCCCCATCCACCCACTCACTCCTACCTCACTTCCCTAGTGTCCCCCTATGCTGGGGCATCAAGTCTTCACAGGACCAAGGGCCTCCTTCCCATTGATGCCAGATAAGGCCATCCTCTGCTACATATGCAGCTGGAGCCATGGGTCTCTCCATGTGTATTCTTTGGTTGGTGGTTTAGTCCCTGGGAGCTCTGGCGGAGGGATCTGGATGGTTGATATTGTTGTTATTCCTATGGTGTTGAAAACCCCTAACTCCTTCACTGGGGGTCCCCTTGCTCAGTCTGATGGTTGGCTGCAAGTATCCACATCTGTATTGGTAAGACTCTGGCAGAGCCTCTCAGGAGACATCCATATGAGGCTCCCGTCAGCAAGCAATGTTGGCATCCACAATAGTGACTGGGTTTGGTGGCTGCATATGGGATGGATCCCCAGGTGGGGCAGTCTTTGGATGGCCTTTCCTTCAGTTTCTGCTCCACTCTTTGTCCCTGTATTTCCTTTAGAGAGGAGCAATTCTGGGTTAAAATTTTGAGAAGGGTGGGTGGTCCCATCTCTCAACCAGAGGCTGTGCCTAACCTCTGAAAATGGCCTCTATAGGTTCTCTCTCCCCTTTGTTGGACATTTCAGCTAATATCATCCCATTGAGTCCTAGGAGCCTCTTGTTTTCCTGACATCTGGGACTTTCTGTTAGCTACTCCCAATTCCTCATTCCCCATTGCCACACACCTCTGCTCAATTTCCTAACCCTCTGTACTTCTCCCCCCACCCTGTCTCCTCCCACACCTGATCCTTCCCCCCTTTTATTCTTCTCCCCTTCCTCTCTTTCAGCTGAGCTTTGACAAACTTTACAATAACCTTTACTGGAATCTCTTCTCCAAAAGTGGTAGTTTTGATTTCAAACTCTCATACAACCCCAAACAAATTCTGTTCAAACTATTGTCATTATCTTCCTATATTCACTCATTCACATTCACTCACTCATTCATTCACTCATGTGTGTACATGTGTGCATGTGCAACACACACACACACACATACGTGTAACACACACACACACACACACACACACCATTACCACCACTACCACCACCACCACCACATAATAAATATACTTATTTCCTGTGACTGCAAGTTTTCACTCTCAGTTGCAATAGTAATGCCAGCATGAATTTCTTTTCTTCTTCACAATTTCACAGTGAGAATACTCACTCTTATTCCAGAACTTAGCAACTTCAACTTGCATATTTTTCCTTTCTTATTTAGGAGCTTCCATTCCTCTATTTAAATGAAACTCTTTCTAGTGTTTCTGTGGCATAACTGAATCGACAGCACAGAATGTTTGTGTTTGAGACTGTTATGGAGTAAATAAGTGTTATTTATACATGAAGACTGCAGTATGTCCACCGTGGGCCTGAGAATGGAGATAAGTAATGAGTAAGGAATGATGGACAGGGAACAACGCATGGACACAATGGGGGAAACTGTGACTCAAGTCTTAGGCAGGCTGGGTGAAAATGGAAAAAGATTTTATAAAGCCACTCAAAAGTTACAATGTAAAAAAAAAAAATGGATTACTTGGTTTTTTTCCAATCAATATCCTAGAATTGTAGTCTCTGGTGGCTGGTGACATTTTAAAAATGGAAACTCTTAAGTGCAGTGTGAAGTCTTGGTGTGAGGCCGTTATGCTTCCATATGCACAGATCTGTTAGGGTCAGAAGTCCACAGGAACCACTTATGAGGGAAAACTTCAGGGAAAGATTTGTATGAGGAAGAAAGACTAAACAAAAAAAAATTCTACTTCCAATTGTGATGTTTAGAGGGCTGTACGAACACTAGGCATCCTGCAGACTCTGTCAGTGTTAACACACATGCCTCTGCTCCCGGGTCGTAGAGCATAACTGCCGTTAGGGATGCTGTACCCCACTTTGAGAAGACTGTACAGACAACGGAATCCAGAAATAAAATTACTTTTTGCTAAAATTCCTAGAAATAAGTGAATCAAAGCAAAGGTGAAATAAGCCAATACAAAGGTACAAAGGGAAGGGGATCTTAGAAGAGAGACGATATTCCTGAATAGGATCAGTCAATTGCACCTGATCTTAGCCAAAAGCCCAAGAAGCAATTAGGATCAGTCAATGGTACTCAAATATGCATAGGTGATTTTGATGAAACTAAATAGATAACTTAGTTGAGAAGATATATTGTTTCAGCAAGGATTCTTTTACAAGTACATATCTATATATAGAAGACAAATTGTAGAGAAAATTAACATTAAATTTTAATCTTTCTATTGTTTCTATAAAAATCTTCTTGAACTAGAATTTGGAAGATTTCAGAAATAACAAAAGCATAACCAGAGAGGGAGTATTGATATTCCATCAAAATTGAAATTTTTGTTTTGTGGAAACAATTATAAAGATAATAAAACACTATCATTAGAGTAGAATAAATTATTTTAAAATTACATATCAACAATAGGCTTATTTAAAAATATGTGAAGTATTTCCAAAAATCATTTCATAATTTGAAATTCAAAAACATGTGGGAAATAGAAATACAAGCAATGGTGCAGAGAACCTAGAATTCTTGTATTTTCATATATACATGGTGTCTACAATCTGGAATAAGGTACCTATGACACACGGCCACTCGTTTAGTGTCCTTCAAAGTCTCCTGAAATTGATTAGTAAAAAAGTACATTTCCCACATTTTAGGCAGCCCAATGGGTACATCTCCCAACCCCCACCCAGCAGTAATGAGACACCTCAGTGGAAAAATGTAGGGTACCTGGATCCCTGCCAACCTGAACCAAGGCAAGATCTCCTGTGCCTTAAAACATCAGAAAGAACAGATGTCTAAGCCAGAATCCTTAAACCTGACCCCAAATCTCACAATAGAATACAAAATACCCTTTCCACAGAAGTGTGATGTGCTTGATCCAGATCCACGATGCTTTCAAAGTGAGGGACAGAAGCCCGAATGGGTGCCAGTTCCAAGAAGGCACGCATGTTACAGTCAGTCCACAGAGGGTTTAAAATAGACACAATCCAGAAGCCCACGAGCATGCTTTACATGCGTGGAGAAACAAGAGGGTCAGGAGGAAAGTGGAAGAAATCTAGCAGAACCAGATAGGCAGGGTGGAACTGGAAAATCTTCACTGCAGATACAACATAAACAGGAGGAGAAAGATAAACGGTGGTGATGGGAGAAGAGTGGTCAGAAGAAGCCTAGGGGAGAACTGACTGAGAATACAAACACAAATGTGTCCTATTTGGTTTTGGCAATGCCTAAGAAGCTACTCCATGCAAAAATAGACAATCCGTCTTAACAAATAGTCCTGGGATACTAGAGATTTGCTGGCAAGAGATGGGACTGCAATGTAAGTCTCATTTCTTATGGAGTCATAATGAGCCATATATGCAAATATAAGACACAGAGCTACAGACTTTTAGAGAAAAATCATGAGAGAAAAATGTTAGGGTCTAATTATAGAACGAATTCTTTGAATGAACAGTGAAAATATGATACATGCGGGGAAGATGATAAATTGGGTTTTTAGCAAAATACTTGAAATTAGGGAAAATCCTATTGATTGGATGAAAACACAATCTTTTAAAAATATTTATTTATTTATTATTTATTATTAGTATTTTTCACATCCTAATTGCTGTCCTCCTCCTCACTCCTTCTCATAGAATCTTTCCTCCATCCCCCTCTCCTTCTGAGGGTGCCCTTCCCTCTGGTATCCCCTAATCCTGGCACATCATGTATCTGCAGGGGTAGGTGCATCCTCTTTCACTAAGGCTATAACAATCAGCCCTGTTGGAGAACAGATTCCACAGACAGGCAACAGTTTTATGGTCATCCCCCCACTCCAGTTACTGGGGGACCCACATGAAGACTGAGCTGCTCATCTCCTCCATGTATGCCAGGGGCCTTGGTCCAGGTCTTGCATGCTCTTTGGCTGGTGGCTCAGTCTTTGAGAACTCTCAAGAGTCCAGGTTGATTGACTCTGCTGGTCTTCCTGTGGAATTCTTTTCCCCTTCAGGGCCTTCAGTCCTCCCTCAACTCTTCTGTAAGAGTCCTGGACCTCCATCCAGTCTTTGGCTGTGGGTATCTACATGTGTTTCAGTCAGCTGCTGGGTGGAGCCTCTCAGAGGGACAGCCATGTTAGACTCCTGTCTGCAAGCATAACAGAGTCTCATTAATAATGTTAGGGAATTGGTTCTTGCCCATGGGATAGGTCTCAAGTTGACCTGGTTATTGGTTGGCCATTCCCTCAGTCTCTGCTCCAACTTTGTCCTTTCATTTCATTTAGACAGGACAAAATTTTTGTGGATGGATTGATGTCCTTATCCCCGCACTGGAATCCTGCCTGGCTACAGGAGGTGGCCTCTTCAGGTTCCAAACATAATCTTTAGACTGTAAGAAAATATATTCCACAGACCTGAGGATCAGCATCTAGACTATATAAAGGACTCTCAGGAGACTGGCACCATGGAGTACACCTGTTATCATAGGTAGTAAGATGCAGAAGCAGGAGGGCCAGAAGTTCAAGTCCAGCAATGGCTACATGAGGAGATACATCAAAAAATATTAGAGAGGCGAAGCAAGGCTCTAAAACTTAAAAGTGAAACCCAAATTAGCATCACGCTTGAGGAGCTAGATAAACACTTCAATAAAGAGAGTATTCATCTGGCAGATAAGTACAAGAATGGATGAACTTTGATTGCATTAGAAAAATGGCAATAAAATCATGATGTCACTATGTACCATCACAATAGGCCCCATTGCAACAACCAATGCCAATGGAGAGTTGGTAAACTTGGGCCAGTATACACGCTGCAGGTAATATGAAATTGCAAAGCCACAATCAAGGAAAAAAATGTTCATAGTTTATTGAAAACTAGAAGTATAACAACTGTATGACCTAGAACTTTCACTCTTGTTGCCTTTATAGCAGAGAATTGAAAACATTTCATTTTAAATCTGTATGTGAATGTATGTACTATCTTTGTCCATTATAACCTGAAACAGGTTCAATTTGTGCATTCTTTGGTGAGTAAAAGTTTAAACACCTGTTGCATATCTATAATACAGAATACTATTCAGCAATTAAAAGGAACGCAGTATTGATTTATATAGCAAGACACACTAATCTTTACAGAATCTTTATTTTAAAAAGTCACTAACAGTTCATGATTTTCTATTTTGCTGATGTAATATTCTAGAAATAACATGATTATTGAAATTGAGATGACACTAATATTTGTCATGGTTTACAAGGGTGTGGATGTGAAGAAGTGAGTTTGGCTTAAAATGCTGAATGCACAGAATCCTTGTGGTGGTAATTTGCAGTTGACTATAGAAATGGATGCCAATATTTTGTCTGAGATACCACACAATGATTTTTCAGGATGCTACTATGTGTGTGGGGACAAGGTAGAGCATGCATAGGATGCCTCTGTAGTCTCTGCATTTCTTTTCACAAGGGCATATGAAGATGCCTTATCTCAAGAAAATGTTGAACTTTTAAGAAAGGTGTGAATTTTGCTATTTTCCAACTTCAAATTTCCATATAAAGTTTTCTTAGAAAAAAGTGAGATTAATAAGTGTAATTTTTTTTTAAAAGTGCAACTTTCAATTAAGCTAATAATTAGTCATAAGGTCAAAATAATTCTAACAACATCAAAGACTGATTTTTTTCAAATGTGGAAAAAAATTCCTTTGTTTTACCTTAGCTGAGTTGGTTGATATGAAAAACTAATAATTTAGGGAAGGCTCAAAGGGACATTTAGCTTTAGAATGAAGTATGACATTTCATTCCTTCTTAAAAGGGGGAACAAAATACCCACGGAAGGAGTTGCAGAGACTAACTATGGAGCAAGGACTGAAGGAAGGACAAGCCAGCCTAAATATAGCTATCTCCTGAGAGGCTCTGACAGTTCCTGACTAACACAGATGTAGAGGCTCACAGCCATCCATTGAACTGAGTACAGGGTCCCCAATGAAAGAGTTAGAGAAAGGACCAAAGGAGCTGAAGGGTTTGCAGCCCCTTAGGACGAACAACAATATGAACTAACTAGTACCCTCAGAGCTCCCAGGGACTCAACCACCAACCAAGAACTATATATGGTGGGACTGATTATTCTAGCAGCATGTGTATAGTAGAGGATTGCAAAGTCGATCATCAATGGGAGGAGAGACCCTTGGCCCTGTGAAGGTTCTGTGCCCCAGTGTAGGGGAATGCCAGGGCCAATAAGTGGGAGAGGGTGGAGTGGCAGGCATGGGGAGGGGGGAGGCAACAGGGGTTTGTTCTTGTTTTTGTTTGTTTGGTTGGTTGGTTTTTTTGGAGGGGAATCTGGGAAAGGAAAAATCATATGACATGTAAATAAAGAAGATATCTAATAAAAATGTGGCATATTTTTGAGTGTCTTATGTTTGTCAAAATAGTAGACAGCTTAAATATTTAAAAAGTAGTTTGTATCAGGATATAGAATACTTTAGCTATGCTCATTCAAAAAAACTCAGGGATACCGATTTTAAAGTAAAAGGTTGATTTTTTTTTTAAAATAATTTCTTTGTTCCACTCTTTAATACATATAGTAATGCTTAGTATTGTGAAGCAGAATTTGTG
>JADRCD010208482.1:36261-50932 GCA_019843815.1 Montemys delectorum | reverse complement strand
TGAGTTCGAGGCCAGCCTGGTCTACAGAGTGAGTTCCAGGACAGCCAGGGCTACACAGAGAAACCCTGTCTTGGAAAAAAAAATTAAAGATATATAGCAAGGTTATTTCTTCTAGTAGTATTCTCTATTGTGATCAAGATGCATTTAAGTTCATTTTGACTTGAACTAACCAGATGTGGGTAGTCAACATATGATACATAGTTCAAAAGATTAAGGAATTGAATGTTAATTTAATTTTATTCAAACCAAAAATAGCCAATGGCTAGTCCAGACCCAGTCTCATTGCTCAGCTCAAAGGGTTTTGTTCAAATTATCCTGTCCTCAACTTTTAAAACGAGCCATTTTTTTTTTAAAAAAAAGAACTAATACTATCAATAACACGTAAATTCCTCTGTGTTCTTTTAAAATTGGAATGCCTTGGTTTGCCTAAGCAATTCTAAAGACTAGTCTATCAAGCCAAATTGACTTGTGCATGCAGCAGTGCCTCGGGAGAGCTTGCATTATTTTGAGCACTTGTGTATGTGGTCAATGTCTGACATCCAGTGTGGACCTAAAAGCAGTGCTGAGCATGCACAGTTGCCATAGTGAAGGATAGAAGTGGCAAGGCACTGACAGGCTAGCTTGATGAAAGAGTCTTATCTCGGATTCCCCTCTCCCCAGCTGCCCCTGGATATCCCTGGTTACCCCCGTTCCCCACCACCGTCCCCCCCCCCCCACCCCCTTAAAACCCCCCCCCCCCCCACCCCTTATAAGAAATTTCAGATCGCAAAGGAAAATAAGGGGCCTGGGAGAACAAGGGGTAAGAAGTACCTTTTAGGTGCATGCTAGACATTTCCTAAGATGCTCAGTAAAAACATATTGTCTGCACGAATGGATGCTATCCGTGTAGCAAACAGATGAGACCCAGGGAGGCTAGCTTTTAACGTACAAGTTTTACCATTTACAACAGATACTGGTCCTGTACTACCTCAGAAGAGGGAGTTCGTTGGAGCTTGGAGCAGTTCTCAAGCCTATGCACACACCCTCAACACTCAGTCTCTTCATCTCTTTCCTTACGGTTTGAGCCCCTTAGCTTTGTTTGCTCTTAACCTCTCGAAACTACACAGACCAATCTATTTATGCAAACGGATGAAAATATGTTGATAGAACCTGCCTCCGGTCCCATCCCCTCCTCTCCTAGGCTCTTTCAAATCTAATAAGAATCTTTTGGGGCAGTGTCAATTTACATAAATGGCTCCCTTAGAATCTTATGCTGTTCAGGAGATGCATTTTGGTATTTTCGTGGCACTTTAAAAAAAAAATTCCAGAGCTTGGACGCTTATATAAAAGCGACATGTTCATTTATAAATTAAGCTTCAACGGGGTTTGCATTTTTGTAACTCTATGTTGTTTCGAGGTGTAGGCAATTGATTTGTGTATTAGCCATTATCACTACAGATTACTTGTAGGATACGTTAAAAAACTGGCTCCGCCCCGTCGCTTCCCCCTACCTCTTGAAATCTATGATTCAGACTAGGTCTAAAGACAGAGGAGCATTTGGAAAGGTTTTGGAGATTAAAAATACGAATTTCAACACAAAGACCACAAGCAGCGTTGGACAACGGGAACTATTTAAAATTTAAATAGTTTAAAAATTTAAAACATCACATCTCCAGAAGTTGGAGGACCACAAAGTCCGAGTCGTCCAGTAAGCTTGCAGAGACTGATCGCGCTTCTGCCCTGCAAAAACCCAGGCAGGCGACACAGCCACGTTGCGAGGAGTTTCAGCTCCAGAAGAGGAAGAGCATCACCTGCAGTCCGAGGCGTGGGAAACGCTGCCGGACCCAGTATTTCCGAAGCCCCGGAGGCGAGCGCAACGGGGGGCCCTGGCTGGCTGCTCCGGTGGTGAGTGCGAAGAAGCCAGAGCTCGGCGGAGACCCAAGACTCCGCGGGGAGGAGAGGGACGGACCTTTCTTCGTGGGGACGGCTGCGGCCAGGGAGATCACTGCAGCGGAGAAGCTGGAGGCAGCCTGTGCGTCCTTAGCTGCAAACTGGCTGGGAGGCCGACTGAAGCCGGAGAACCCGGTCAGCGCCCGGGAGCCGGGGGCGAGGCGGGGCTCTGACGTCACCTCCCCTCCCCCAGCCGCTCCTAGAGGGAGGAGTAGGGAAAAGAGGCAGAGAGATCCTCCGCAGTTGCCGGCCGTAACTCCTCAACTCGGCAGCTGGCTGCCTGGACATGTCCTGACAAACTTGGCTTCCCCTCGGCCCTCTCTCCAGACCTCGTGCGCTCTCTCTCCATCTCTCTTGGTGCTCAAACTTTCTCCTGGTCGAGAGCCACTGGGAAGGCGCCCACCTGAGTCCCGCCAGCACTGGAGGAGGATCGCGCTCTGCTTGGGGGATATGCTGAAGATCCAAGGGAGGCAAAGTTGGTACTTCGAGCCCGGATCCTAACATATCCAAACGGCGTGGGAATTACCCAACTGCCGGGGACTGTAAGGGAGAGCACCTAGGACCGGGCTACTGTGGTGAGTTCTTTGTTCAGTGCATGCCTTGTAGAATTTAAGTTTAATCGTAAATGAAATAACGTGGGGGGTGTTTCACTGTAAGCGAGTTGGGGGAATTCATGTGTATCCTACACGGTCTGCGCTTAAGGAACCGGACTGCCCACGGCCTTCACGGGGCGCGGGAATGAAAGGCAGGCATGCGCGGCTTTAGGAATTCACAAAATACACACAGAGCGCTGTTCAAAAGAACTTGAGAAGTGAAGCCGTTTGTGCATTATTTCCAGTGTAACTTGTTATAGAAATGGTGCCTAGGGAGGGCGCGTTGGGGACTGGGTGATCTGCAGTGGCGCAGCGCCCTCTAGTCCGAGCATTGGGCAAGGCGCGCTCCCAGCTTCTTGACTAAGTGCAGACCTCGAACTTGGACCTGTCGGGTACTCTTAACGACGTGGAAACAGGCAGAGAGCTTGATCGCTTCCTCCCTGGCCTTCATTAACACCGGATGACACATTTCAAAAAATCAGCTTGGGTAGACTGAGTGTAGAGGCAGTGCTAGGGGAACGGAGTTTTTGGGGTGGTGGTGGTGGTTGGTGGGAGTAGGAACAGTCCCTCTTCCACCTAATTTCAGTGAGGCTCTGGGGACAGGGTCAAAGAAGATCGACAATTTAAAGGATGTTCGCGGAACTTGAACTACACTTCTCTTCATGTGATGGCAATTCGCTCCGGTCGTAGCCAAAAAGGTATCTCCATTTCGTTCTGTTGGTGGCTAAAGGATTAGCAAAACGTGGCAACACAAGGAGACTGCATTTTTGGCTTTCAGCGGTTCCTGTAGCGACCAAGTGCAACTTCTTCTAGGCATTGAGATCTATTAGTAAGCCTGGATATTTAGGATTCTTAATTAGATATTTTAGTCCTGGTAAGCACTAATATATCAATGAATGATTTTTTTTTTACAGGAATTCCTTTGTACCATTTAGAAAATCCAGTGATGATTTAATGTTATGGAACGATGTGTTTTTATACTTTTTATTGTTCTTTCCCTCTCCTAACAGCGGTACCCTAGGCCCGCTTATATCCCCTCCCCCAACGCGGCTTGCTTTTGTGTGTGTGTGTGTGTGTGTGTGTGTGTGTGTGTGTGTGTGTGGCCGTGTTTTGTTGAGAGTTAAAATTCCGGGGACGGGAAGGGGCGGGGGGGGGGTCGCAAACTGGGTGAGCTTGGAGATCAGGTCTGCGTTCACTGGCCGGTAACTCCGCGAGCACTTTGCGCAATTGTAGCCACGGTCAGATGAGTCTTTGGGTTAAAATGATGTTTGCCTTTTCTGGGTGCTGGGAATATAACGTGTTCTAAATAGTGAACGGGGAATTCAGAGGTAGGAATCAGCACACTCATTCTGCAGGCACTACTTTTCCTTTCCAAGCGTAACCTGCTAGACACCATTATTATTTTTTCAGCTACCTTGCTTTAAGATGGCTTAAGAAGTGAGGTTAACTTTGAGCCAAAGAAATACACTCTGGCCCCCCGTCTGCTGTGCAATTCCCTCTGCAGCTCCCTCCACCCGCTCCTAGGGAAATCTGATCTCTTCGTCCTCGCAGTGTTAAAACGTTCGAGCCCCACAAACTTTCCGAGGTCAAGTCCTTCCTTTTCTCTGGGCTACGTCCCAAAGCGTGGCTGCCTTCGGCTGAGTCTCGTTTGCTCCTCAGCCAGTACCTGGAGCTCTGCAGGCGCCGGAGATAGACTTGCAGCCCCGGGATGCGCTGGCTGGACGTTCGGGCGCCAGAGGGGAGTTCTGCAAGTGGGGAGCCTGCTTGCTGGGGATCTCCCTATCTCGCAGGAGAACCTGTAGCTGCGGGGCCAGGGTCACAGATTACGGGACCCTTGGGGCAGAATTAAGCGCTGAGAATGCGCACAGGGAGGCTCAGCTGCCTTTGTCCTGCAGACCCTGGGATTGAAGGGGTGCGGGGGGGGGGGCGCGTCTGTCTCGGAGACTGGCATTGGGGCTCACCGCCGCCATCCGGGAGGGTCTGAGATCCAACCGAGTCTGAATTAACAGGTCGCGGGGAAAACTTATGCATTTCCCCTGGCCTACTGTGGATTTCAGGAGGAAGTAAATTCCGACCTAACTGCATTCCTTTCCAGACCCTCTGTAGTTTTTCACCCCAGCGGCTGCAGCCTGGGAGCGAGGCATTCAAATGCGGATTCGGGGATTTCCTGGAGATTGGGGAAAGAGTCTAGAGGAATGCTGGGGGGTGGTGTGGGGGGCGGTGTGTGTGTGTTCCTTAGGTCCTAGGTGACTTCTCCCCACTTTCTGTCTTTTTCGGGGGGGGGGGCGTAGCAAATGTTTCCCATCTCCTAGCAGGGTACATTCAATAAAATTCCTCGCAGCAGCAGCTCGATATTCTAACACAGTCCCTAAACTGTCGCTCTCAGTCCCGCAAGCTCCTGGAAGGCGCTCGCTCGCCTGGCTCCACGTTGGACGCCCGTCTGGGTAGCCCCCGGGGCGGGCGCTTCTGCCCGGGGGCGGGGCGGCCTCGGGCTGCGCGCACGAAGTCGGGAGAGTCTCGGCGCTGGCGAAACGAGAGCCGGCGCTGGCAGGCGTGGCCGCGGGCGGAGGGATACACACGGCGGGGAGCTGGGGCGCGCGGGCCCGGCTGGACGCGGCGGGGCTGGACGGCCGGCGGCGCCATGCGGACGTGCGGGCCCAGTGCGGCTCCCGGCACAGCGGGCTCCCGCTGCCGGGCGCGCTGAGCACCGGGGCTGTGCGCCCGACCGCACCGCAGCTACTTCGGAGCCAAACTTTTTGCAGTAAGTTTGCTGAGGGTGGAGTTGAGGCTGGGGCCCCGGGTGGGTGGGCGCCTTCCCTCCCACGCTCCACCGGCTGCCCGGTAGCCCGGGCTGGTGGCGGTCTCCTTGCCCACTCGCAGAGTTGACTGGCGGCTCCAGGGTGCGGCGGCGGAGGGGTGGAGGGACCGGCGGGACGTGGAGGGAATGGGGATTGCAGAGTCGGCGTCGGACGCTGCGGTTCCCCCCGGCCAGCATGCTACTCCCTTCCCGCAGCGCCCGGCTGGCTGACCCGGGAACAGGACTGCGGGCTCCGGGTTCGACTCCGGTCCATCTCGGCTTTGGAGTGGTTTCCCTGTAACCGAGATGAAAGCAGGAGCCGATCGCTTGAGTGTGGGATCTTTGAAATGGAGTCGCTGAGTTTCTTAGATGTTCTGTGCCCGGAGGAGTGCAGCGCGGAGATTTAATGCGGCTTCTTTGCAAGGCTAAGCCTCGGGGGAAGTGTGCAGCCAGGCAGTTGCCTGTCTTGTTTTCTGGAAGATAAACTTAGGAGATCTTTATTAAAAGAGAGGGTCTGCTTCACAGTCCTTTCTATGATTTCTTTTAGGAAGCTAACTTTCTGTTGCCTTGTAGGAATCCCACCCCCCACTGATGGGAATTGCAGGGCCTTGGAAACAAGGAGACAATTGTGTGCTGCTATAGCAGTGTAAATTCACAAATATTTTCTATGTAGTTATTTTTTTTCATGTGCCTGAACTATAGTTTCATTAATTGGCTTTTGTTAAGCAACTCCCGAGTGCTGATAGAAATTTCTTTCTTTTTTTTTTTTTTTACAAACTGAGAATTTATTTAGACTATTAGAATCAGGAAAGATTTAAAAGGCACATAACTTACCTTTGCAAAAGCCAACTTGTGATGCTTTGTATATTCGATATTTAGTACTTTAGGAGCATATTTTCATATGCTAATGCTGAGATATTGATTTTTTTTTTTCTTGTCAGTCTTAGCTATGTTACCCAACCACACAAACAGTTGTTGCCTGTACTCCACAACTGTATTGCTTCGTTCTAGGTTATTTGGCATTGCATCTTGGGATCATTGTTCTTATCTAGCTGTTAGAACTTTCCCTCTCTTTGTTAAATATATATATATTAAGATATACATATATTTAAAACATGATTCTTTTTTTTTAAAAAAAATGGATGCAGCTCTCAGTTGTGGCTGAAGTAGTATTTTACAAGCTTAGTGTAAGTTTTGTGTAAAAGTTTGCCCTTGTCTGCCCACTGAAAAATTAACATCTTAAATGAGCCAGGGTCTTTTTATTTTTTTTAAACTCCTACCTTGAAAGTAACTAAGGTTGTTAGAGGCCTTCATAAAGTCATTTGGGCCACCTGTGAGTTCATTTTTGTGGGTAAGTAGTTTCTCCACGCGTCTTTATTGGTTTCACATTGTGTGTGAATAGATGGATCAGTTAACTTCTTACAAAGATGTATGCTCAAAGTAATAAAGGTTTCTTTTCCGTAACTTCTCCTTTGTAGGGTACATCTTCAGACTCAGCTCTTGGGTGTCCTTGGGGAAGGCCTTCTTTCCGTGTTAGAAGTGGAGGAGATCTTAGGGCATTGATTCTCTGGGTAATGGTCGGTCCCAGAAGTCTGCTTAGGCTACCCGTGTCCCACCTAGCTCTGACTGGTTTTCCCTATGCTCAACCAACCAGCTCACATTGGCTCGTGCTAGGCTAGCATTGCATGCTGTGTGGATGGATGGCTGATCTGTAGCCTGGAGGGCCTCAGTTCATAGAGGAAGTGGAAGGACTCTACCTTCTAGTCTTCAGGGTTGGGAACTTACACAGTAGGAAAACAGTCTTCCTTTGAGCAGGTTGTGTGGAAGGGGAAGGCAAGCGCTCACTTGGTAGTCTCAGTTGTTCCATTTAGACGGGTCTTGTTTGTCCTTAGACCCTGGAAAGGTGTTTTCAAACCGCATGGTATACACCATTTAAGATCAGAAAGTGGCTAGTTCTTCTCTGAGAAGAAAGCAGTTCTATTTAAAAACTTTAGAAACTTGTATGTTGACTATTTTCAAAGATTAAAAAAAAAAATCCTTTTATTATTACTTTTAATGTGTATGGATGGGTGTGTTGCCTGTTTGTGTGTCATGTGCCACATGTGTGTGCCTGCTGCCCTCAGAAGTCAGAAGAGATCTTCTGGAAATGGAGTTACAAATGGTTGCAGGTTGCCATGTGGGTGCTGGGAATCGAACCTGGATCCTTGGGAAGAACAGTCGGCTTCTAAACCCCTGAGCTATCTCTAACCCTTTTCTCTGTTTAAAAAAAAAAAAAAAAAAAAAAAAGCCCACTTTTTCTTGAAAGGTCTGGGTTTGAGTACTTCTCAGATTCTTGCTTCATTCCAAGAGCTCCTTGTATTCTTGAAGATAAATATATCTGCTGCTTAGATGTGTTTTGTATAAGCCCTTTGGGAATTCCGTCATTATTTAATCTTTGTCCTTCGTAGAGTGTACAGTCATAGGGCTCTATGATACAGTCTGCAGTAAGACACTGATGTGGTAACACCTGTAGGCAGACCTGGAGGGTTTTGCTGTGGTGGTGACTTAATTTTGGACCAGCTAGGAATTGAGAGCCACTTGAAGGACCATCATCTGTAACACTGTTCCTGGCCTGGTGGTTGTCCCTGAAATTCTTTCTGTTAGGGGAGCAGAAACCCTCTCATATTTTCCTTCTGTGTATCCTCTCCTGTGGAATCTTGCCTTCTGACCTCCCCTCTTGGTCTTTTTTATCCATCTGTCCATTGGTCAGTCCAGTAACTGTGAGTCTTTTCCGCAAACCTCTGGGGCCTAACGCAGTGTCTGTAGCGAACAAGTCAGGTTTCCCGGCCTTCAAGAGCTCAGGTCCTCTGAGAGAGAAGGCTAAGTCAGTGTTGGATGTTGGAAGAGATCGGTTAAGATCACAATAGTCCATCCTAACACTTGAGCAAGCTGGGGCACCTGCTACAGGTAGATTTGGCTGAGTTCCTCATGACTGATGGGGGAGGGGGTCGGGGAGACTAGGAATGTACGAGATAGCATGTGGCTTGTGTGACTTGATTGTGGTCGGCTGACTAGAGAGAAGAGAGTCCTTAGCTGTAAGAAAAGGAAAACTCTGTTTGAGTTACCTCTGACTCAACTCCACGCAGCTTCTTCAGACTTAGCTTCCCTGGACTTCTTTCTCGTAGCTGCTGTCTTCTTTTGACCAGGGTAGAACGCAGAACCATAAAATGACAGTGCCGGAAGTTGGCCTTATGGGGCAAAGGTTAAGGACATGGAAACAAGGAAATGCTGAAGAGAAGCCACTGAACTGTATTGGGAGACCTAAGTTACTTTTGCGTTGTCTTTCAGATAGGAGGAAGTGTAGCTGTTGTTAGATTAACACACCCCCAGCCACTGGTTCGGAGTCTTGCCCTCAAGACAGCTTGGCCTGATACAAGCCTGTGAGAAAGTGCCCCTTTAGTTTGCGGGGACGCCGGGGTTGCATTAGATAAGTTGGCAGAGATCAGATTATCAAAATCTAGTAGGAATATTACCAAGTCAAGGTCTGGAGGAGGGCCCAGTGGTGAGTCTTTCAGAGGACCTGAGTTCTGTTTCCAGTACCACATTGGTGGTTCACAACAGCTTTTAACACATATATTTATTCAGTATGTACTAAATCAGCAGGCAATGGGAAAAACATTAGCAGGCCAAAAAAACCCTAGTATATTCAAATGATATATAATATCAGAAAGAAGTTTGAGTGGGATAGGGTTAGAAAATAGGGTTACTAAGATACCTAACATACTGTGTCTGAGTAAACGCACGTATGGATCAGGTGTGGCAGCACAGATGGAAAGCGAGAGCAGTTCCGAGAAATAAGTAAAAGACATTTCTAGGTAACATTTTATAAACAGAGGTTTGATGGGCATAAAAGGCCATCTAAACTCTGAGTTTGAGGGGTGACGGGCAAGAAGGGTTGTGGAGAGGGTGGCAGGAAGCTGTCAGGACTACAGAGCAGCACCCAGGTTCTCAAAGAGACGAAGTCCACAGGATTTAGCTTCGGTGCCTCCACTTAGTCCGTTAGTGACAGACGCTGGGGCAGGATTTCAGTGTTCAGTCTTCTGCTCCCTTGCTGTCTGTTTGATCCTTTAGCTTGCACCTTGAAGTGCTGTGGGGAATTAATAAGACTCTCCCCTGAAACAGTGGACCTGTGTGATTTTCTTTTTTTCCGGTGGGAAAGCAGCGGAGAGGCTGCCTTAACTCAGAGCAGATGGTGTTCCAGGACGATCCTTTGTTAGCTACCTGAAGGGGTGGACTCAGCTGTGGGCAGGCTCTCGGATGGGATGAGGTCTTTAAGGCGGTTAAAGAGGTTTTCTGTGGGAAG
Source organism: Montemys delectorum (assembly GCA_019843815.1). Classification (NCBI taxonomy): domain Eukaryota; kingdom Metazoa; phylum Chordata; class Mammalia; order Rodentia; family Muridae; genus Montemys; species Montemys delectorum. Next base: position 41,271 of record JADRCD010208482.1, on the reverse strand, counting down.
ACTATGCTTGTCGTCCTGTAGTGCCTTATGAGCGAGGTATAGAGCAGCAAGCAGTAAGGAGGACCAGGGAAGTGCGCTCCTTCAGGTGTTTTGTTACAGATTGCTTTTCTGGTTTAGGCACTTGGACAATGTAAAGGACTCAGGGTATTGGGTGGGGAGGTAAGTCGCTTGAAGCATGATGTGTAAGATCAGGGAGAATGAAGAGAGAAGGGCATTCAGTGATGCCTGAAGAAGTTCGTTCTCTCTCTCTCTCTCTCTCTCTCTCTCTCTCTCTCTCTCTCCCTCCCTCCCTCCCCCCCCCCCTCCCTCCCCTCCCCCCTCTGTCTGTCTGTCTGTCTGTCTGTCTCTCTCTGTGTGTGTGTGTGTGTCTGTGTCTGTGTCTGTGTGTGTGTCTGTGTCTCTGTCTATGTGTTGCCGGGATCTGAAGGGTTTCTGTTAGGCGTTTTAGGCTAGCAGTGGCTTTTGGGAGAGAAGGAACCGTGAAAAGCAGTCAACGATGACATGCTGAGAAAGTAATTTTTATCGAGATCCTTTTCCAAGGTAAGAAAAATCAGGATGTTAGTTTAAAGGAAATGCAGTGTTGAGGGCCGTTTATTTTTAAGTGGGGAGGAACCCGGGTTTATAGCCCTAGCAGGACGGAAGGGGTTGTTGAAGGCTGAGCTCTAGAGTGATGCAGAGTTTTGTGGAGTCAAGATGTCAGGCAGTCAGCCTCTCGGGCGGGCGTCTTCGCCCGACTTTACCGTCCTGCCCCGAGTGGTGCTTTCCCCTTCCCGACCTGCCATTTTAGCGAAGTACCTGTGTGTGCACCAGAGTGCACAGTGAGCATAATTTGGCTCTCACTGAAGCCATGGTAATTTGGGAGTGGAAGAAGTAGCCATGGTAATTGCTGCTTACTGTTCCAAAGCACGGTGTAAGTTATTTCTGTCTGCCGAGAGAAAGCACTTTAGGTGATAGGGACTTAAAATGTGAGAGGCAGACAGCCTGTTTCTGTGGGCAGAGTTTGTCCTGGAACCTGGGTGTGACACGTAGAGAATGAACAGCCTAAACTGTGATGGCCCCAGGCAAGAAGAAGGGTACAAAGGAAGAGCTGAGTCCAAGGATGCCTTGTCAGCCCCATACTTACCACCTGGACTTTGATGTCAGCTAGAAAAGTCACCTTCCTAATTCTAATAGCCTTGTTCCTACAGACTCAATGTCCACAGTGAATTGTATTTTATACAGAGATCATCAAAAAAAAATGTTTACCTTTCTTAGAATGAGAATGTATTTAACTTGTGTTTTGGGGCCAGTGAAATTGGCTTAGTGGGTAGAAAAGCCTCATACCCTAAACTTGACAGCTGGACCTCACACCTGGGGAAGGAGAGAACTAAGTCCTGCAAAGTTACTCTCTGAGGTCCACGTACATCGCGCCATATACACTCAGTGCACACATGCGATACAACAGGCAGGAAACATTGGGTCCAATCTCCAGCAAAAAAAAAAAAAAAAATCGAAAAGGTGATAGTAAAAAGAATATTAAACTGTAAACTTGGGCTGGAATGATGGCTCAGCGGTTAAGAGCACTGACTGGCCTTCCGAAGGTCCGGTGTTCAATTCCCAGCAACCACATGGTGGCTCACAGCCATCCGTAATGAGATTGGACGCCCTCTTCTGGTGTGTCAGAAGACAGCTACAGTGTACTTATGTATACTAATAAATAAATCTTTGGGCCAGAGCGAGCAGGGACTGAGTGAGCCGGGGCCCAGGTTGAGCAGAGGTCCTGAATTCAATTCCCAGCAACACCACATGATGGCTCACAACCATCTGTACAGCTTCAGTGTACTCACATACATAAAATAAGTAAATCTTTAAAAACAAAAACCTGTCACTTGAATAGCAAATGAAAGCACAGTGACACTTGCTGACTCTGAGAGTGTAGGGACCCGCGCAGGGCACAGTGCACAGCTCTTCACTTTCAACTTTAGTATTTTTAATGTCTCAGAGTGAAAAGTTCAGTTACGTTTGCCTAATAGGTAGAGGATAAAGATGACCACTTTCGTGTTTGAGGACAGCAGGCATTCAAGTATAAGTGTCCTGGAGTTAAACAGAAGAATTCATGAGTTTAAGAAGGTCTACCTCTGTAGTCTGGGAGCCGCTTCTAAATCTTATAAGTTTAGGTGAAAATAGATGATGAATCAGAAAAAGAGAATATATTGCAGGAGATTTTATTAACCCTATAGGAATTAGGAGTCATGTTCTGGGTATAGATGCTGCGTGCTGTTCGTGGATCCAGACTGCGCTCTCAGTATTTGGAACTTTTGACATGAAGTCCTGTAGAGAAGAAATACGAAGGTGTCTTACTTTTACCAGAAAAGTTATTTTTCCTTGTGTAGGTATGGACTTTAGAAATCTATACTAAAGATGATTAAGGGGATCCCAGACTCCAAGACTGAACTAAGGACACATTCTGTTTTCACGTTGGAAAGTATAAATTAGAAGTCCCAACTTAATTATGAGTCCATGCCCCGTGACTGCCTTCTAAAATTCAAAGGGTAACTCTGGGCTGAGATACTTTTTGGAGTCTAATTTTCGTAAGTATGAAACTTAGGTAATGACATACTTTTTAGACAAAATGATGGAACCTGCCCCCCACCCCACCCTCTCCCATACTTGTACTGTTTGCCTTTCGTAGAGCGGCAGGTACAGTTTGATTTGTGACATTTTATAATGAAACCTGAATCCGCAGTTCATTAATACCTCTGTAGGGCTAATAATATCCTCAAAGAGTGGATTACTAAAACATTATATAATTATAGAGGTGTTCTCTCAGTAAACTCAGAGTTTAAAGAAGAAGAAAAAAAGATGGGCGGGGGGGGGGGAAGAGAGAGAGAGAGAAAGAGAGAAAGAGTGTTTGGGAATCCTGAGAAGATATGGCAGGCACAGGGTGTTTGGATCTCTTCATGGGGAGGGGACAGCTGTAATGTTTATCAGTTGGAATTTCTCTTATGACTGAGAACTTGGGAGGGGACTCAAGGCCCCTCTCCGGGTGCTGGGCCGGGGATCATAGCTGGCATACGTGGGACATGCCCAAGTCTTGATGTTGGGCTTCAAGCACTCGGTACTGGTATCTGGAGTTCCTGGAGACTTGTTCCCATTTCTTGGTTTCTTCACCTGCCTTAGCTGCTACTTTGACCCCTTAGCCTGTTTCTTCTGCTAATACCTCTCTCTGTCTTAATAAGGCTCCATCCTTGACCAGATTTTTTTTTCCCCCTTTCTAGCCTTAAAAGCTGTCTTCCTTGTTTGGATGATTCCTCAGATCAATGGCTCAGGCTGAATCTGCTCCCCCCACCCCCACCCCCCGACTTACCACACCTGCCCAAGTGAAGGCTTTATTTGCCTTTATTTGCCTCTGTACTTCAGTCACCTTTCTGTTTCTGAGGTAATCTACTTGTATGGAGGAAAGATTTAACTTGGTTCTTAGTTTCCATCTAGGATCAATGGGCCCTGTTCTTTGGTCCTGTCTTAGGGTAGCCATCAAGGTGGGGAACTTGTGTTTTCCTTATGGTGACTAAGAAGCAGAGAGGTGGGGGTAGGGGTAGGGGAGTAGGGTGGAGAAAGGGGGGAAACCAGTGTGGGGTCCTAATAGCCCCTTCAAGGTCATGCACACTCCCAGTGACCTCACTCCCTTCCTTTAGTCCTCACCCATCTCTTAATGATTCCATCTTGACTGGAGGGTGCCACCAGACACTAGCTACCAAGTCTTGGGAGGGTAAGGGACACTGGAGGGACTCTTCTAAGCAGCAGTAGTCAGAACACCCTGTGGTAACCTGACCCGCTGATCCCATTTCTAGAGCCCGGACCCATCTTCCTTCTCTCGGTCTCCCATCCTTCTGGTTTGTGTGCCGTCCCATCCTCCTTGCTCCACATAGAGCCCTTGGCGTCTTTGGTACTTTTGTATCAATTCATCACTGAATCTTTCGATAGGCTCAGAGTTGGACTACTTCTCCCGGCCTCCAGTATTAACCGTAATGGTTCACGCTCCCTGGCTTCTTACTAGTCTTACTGCATAGCAGCTTCTGATTGGGGATGCCCACCCACACTGGCTCCAACCCGTGCTGCCTACATTTCCCCACACAGATTCCAGAGGGACCCCTTTTCAGTCAGCAACCACATATCCCTGCTCCAAATCCACATATCGTTTCTCACTTTATTGGGAGTAAAATACAGGGCCATGAAATGTAATTGAGTAAATATATAACTGGTGAGAATGGACAGATTCACCTCAGAATTCTAAGCAGGGTGGTGGCACGGGGGGGGGGGGGGCGGCGGCGATTATTCTGTCCGCCTGAGAAGCCTTGGCTACCTATTGGCCTCCTTCCACAGAGCATCGAATGGAAAAGCAGGACAGGGAGCACCCTGGCTGTGGAGAAAACTGACAGGATCTCAGTTGAGGTTGGCATGAGGGATGAGGTCAGTGTGAGCACTGGGAAGTCACGGATGTCACTTGTATGATGTGTGGAAGATGACACTGCGGTCCTTGTTGAGACATGGTCCCAGTCTAATTATAAAACGTTAAACTCCAGTGTGCGACGGTGCTAGCTAGCTCCTTGGTAATGCGCTCACGTGAGACACTGATACAGAAACGCTTCAGATACTCTTGAAATGTAAGATGATTTTGTGGTAGAACTCCCCATGATCCTTTCTCTCCTGGTCCTTGCCACTGGTTTCTTTTCCAGACCCTCTGTGCTCCAGCCTCACTATGCTCCAGCCCCAGGCTTCTCAAAGTTACTTTTTCACATCCCACTGTGTCCTAGAGAACCCAGGCATTACTTCCCAGAAATGTCACTTGTGCTCAGCTTGAGAAATAACATGAAGTTTTTTTTCTTCTGGGCCTGGATGCAGTCTCTGATGTGTGCTTCCTCTGAAGCCCTTACCCATCATCCAGTGGGCTCTTTTTCTCTTGCTAACCTGTTTGCTTTACCTGGAAGTGCTCCATCTGTCCATCCACCCTCCCTTCCTCCCTCCTTCCTT
>JADRCD010208482.1:19132-35548 GCA_019843815.1 Montemys delectorum | reverse complement strand
ACACACACACACACACACACACACACACACACACACACACACCCTAGGCTACAAATTCATTTAGGACAAATGACTATATCTCCCTGTTAGCCTGTCCCTTCTCTCTCAATTGTTATCTATCAAGAATTTTTCTCCATTTTGAGCATATCCATATGCATACACACGGATTTTCTTCCCTCCTTTGGCAAACATAAATGGGATCAGCTTAGTTTCGCTAGTCCATTTCTCTAGGTGTCTTTACACCTCAATATGTTGAATGCTGTCTTATTTTTGACGACAATGTGTTATTTTATATGTAGAACTAAGCAAACACGTGGAAGTGTTTGCAGTATTCTCTTGATGTAATTGCTCATTGTGAAGTAGATCACAGTAACACAGTCTCTTAAAACAGTGTGCTTTTTAAGGACAGGACCCGTTCAGCATCGTTTTTGTAGACGGTCTGTAAAGCATTTTCTTTACAAGTAGTTTTATATTCCTACTTCAGATCTGTTTGGATTATGATCTTTGCCTTCCTTAATCCTTACATACGGAAAACAGTGATATTCCATAGTATGACCTTACAGCCTATAGTTGAACTGATTGAATCTCTCTCTCTCTCTCTCTCTCTGTCCCCCCCTCTGTCTTTTTTTTGTTAAACTTAGGGGATTTTTTTTTCAAATCATACTCAAATTTCCCAAGTATTAGAACTAGTGAGCAGGGGCTAGAGAGATGGCTCAGTGGTTGACTGATCTTCCCAAGGTCCTGAGTTCAAATGCCAGCAACCACGTGGTGGCTCACGACCATCTTAAGGAACTAGTGAGCAAATAGAGGTTTTAGTAGGGGCAGTTTTTGGGAGACATTCTTAGTTTGTTAAATCATCCTTGTCCCCTTAGAGGTCAGGGATCTGTCTGATTTCCTGACTTGTCTGTTGAGGAGAAGGTGAGAAAGCTGCAGAACAAGTTGGGTGCCCAACTTGAACTTGATTCAGTATCAATTAAGCTCCTAATTGCTTTAGGCATATCTGCTTTCTTCTCCCCCCCCCCCCCAATAAAATGACTAATGGGGCAAGCTGGCAGTGGCTGAGTTAAGATATTATAAATTAATGCTGCCGTACTCATTTTGCTGGGCTGTCAAGGCAGCCCTCCAGTCTGCTGTTTCATTCACCTTTGCCAGTACCTTACAATTTGTGCATATTCATTGGAGGTTACTCTGCAAAGGGTGCACTTTTGTGCTGTGCTGTCAGTGCTGGGGGTTGTGAAATCGCATTGAATCCCCCCCCCCCATGAATTTGCTGGTGTGATAAAGAACAGCTGGTGGGAACAGAGTCCTGTTCTCAGGCCCGATCTCAGCCCCGTGGACCTGACCTACCTTCCCACTTGTTAGGGACTGCCCTCTCTCTGTTCAGGCTCCCTCTTTCCATCCTCTGCCACTCTAGCTCTGCATCCTTCCTACCTTGCTTTGATGCTTTGATGGTTCAGCTTTTGTGCGTGTATATCTCCTTTCACTGGGGATGCCCTTCGGGACAGCTTGGGAGAGGTTTTGAAGGTACCAGACCCTCGAACGAGGGGTTATTGACAACAGTGATGGTGAAGGGTAAATGCTCAGGATGAGATTTGCTTCTTTGCCATAGAGCGCTTGCTAGTCAAGCTCCCGAATTCAGGTTTTCCAATTATAAAATGACCTTTGACTGTGTGCTCAGGTTGGTGTTTAGAAATTACTTCACTGCGAATTTGATGGTCATGATTACTGTAATTCCTTTAAATGGCTTTATAGTACTAAATGAGACAGTAAGGAAGTGCTGTAGGGAGTGAACTTAATTATTTTTATGAAGAAGTAATTTCAGGATAAATTTTGAGATCCGATTAGGAGCTGTCATTATATACAGTCGTGTGACTGTACAGGACTTTTTTCTTGTAGGTTTTACAAATTTCCAGTCCTGTGTTAGCATAAGTTTATAAGCTTCCTAGGCTTGGTGGGAGAGGGCTATCATGAGGCAAGAGGGCTAGGGGTTCAGGTCCATCCTTGACTACTTAGTGAGTTTGAGGCTAGCCTAGGTTACATGAAATCAGGTCTCAAAGAATTTTCCTTCCAGAAAATTAAGTTTATATGATTTTGAGGATGTAGCTCCTGGTGTGTGAGGAGGCTTACACTATTAATTACCTGTTCATTACCTGTTTTTTTCAAAAATTGATGTCTATATTTGGCCAGAAGACTTAAGTTTTGCCGGGTTGGAAAGATTGCTCAACGTTTAAGAGGAGAATTGCTCTTGCAGAGGACCTGTTCCCAGGCGTACACCTATGTACATGAAAACAATAACAAGAAAAAGATAGCTGTCAGACATACTTCTAGAGTTGTTAGAGTGTTGATGTTGGTGTTGGGAAGCACTTACTCATATTCTGTGTGGGTGGGAAATGCGTGATGCGTAAGACTTATATTTACAGTTTATTCTTTCCCCTGCAAGTGACACTTTTTTTTCTTCTTCTCCTCCTACAGGTGGCCAAGCGTTAAACAATGGGGAGACACTTGGCCTTGCTTCTGCTTCTGCTCCTCTTTCTCCAGCATTTTGGAGACAGTGATGGCAGCCAAAGACTTGAACCGACCCTTCCTATCCAGTTTACACACTCCCAGTACAATGTCACTGTGCACGAGAACTCGGCAGCGAAAACCTATGTTGGCCACCCCAGGAAGATGGGCATTTACATCTTAGACCCCTCGTGGGAAATAAGGTATAAAATCATCTCAGGAGACAGCGAGAACCTGTTCAAAGCGGAAGAGTATGTTCTCGGAGACTTCTGCTTTCTGAGGATAAGAACCAAAGGAGGGAACACCGCTATCCTCAACCGAGAAGTGAGAGACCATTACACACTGGTCGTCAAGGCGGTTGAGAAAGCTACTGATGCCGAGGCCCGAGCGAAGGTTCGGGTGCAAGTGCTGGATACAAACGACTTAAGGCCCTTATTCTCCCCCACCTCCTACAGTGTCTCTTTGCCTGAAAACACAGCCGTCCGGACCAGCATTGCGAGAGTGAGTGCCACGGATGCAGACATTGGAACCAATGGCGAGTTTTACTATAGTTTTAAAGACAGAACAGACATGTTTGCCATCCACCCAACCAGTGGCGTGGTTGTTTTGACTGGCAGGCTCGATTTCTTAGAGACCCAGCTCTACGAGCTGGAGATCCTGGCCGCCGACCGGGGAATGAAGCTGTACGGTAGCAGTGGCATCAGCAGCCTGGCCAAGCTGACGGTTCACGTGGAGCAGGCTAACGAGTGCGCACCCTCGATCACCGCCGTGACATTGTCGCCCTCTGAGCTGGACAGGGACCCAACCTACGCGATTATCACCGTGGAGGACTGTGATCAGGGTGCCAATGGGGAGATAGCGTCGTTGAGCATTGTGGCTGGCGACCTTCTTCAGCAGTTTAAAACAGTGAGGTCTTTCCCGGGGAGTAAAGCCTTCAAAGTGAAGGCCGTCGGGGCCATCGACTGGGACAGCCATCCTTACGGCTACAACCTGACACTGCAGGCCAAAGACAAAGGGACTCCTCCCCAGTTTTCCCCCGTGAGAGTCATTCATGTCATTTCTCCACAGTTCAGAGCTGGCCCCGTCAAGTTTGAAATGGATGTTTACAGAGCTGAGATCAGCGAGTTTGCCCCTCCACATACACCTGTGGTCCTGGTCAAAGCCATTCCTAGTTATTCCCACTTGAGGTATGTTTTCAAAAGCACTCCTGGAAAACCTAAATTCGGTTTAAATCACAACACAGGTCTCATTTCCATTTTAGAACCCATTAGAAGGCAGCACACATCCCACTTTGAACTTGAGGTGACAACAAGTGACAAGAGAGCCTCCACCAAAGTCGTGGTCAAAGTTTTAGGTACAAACAGCAACCCCCCCGAGTTTACACGGACTGCGTACAAAGCATCCTTTGATGAGAACGTGCCCGTTGGTACGGCGGTCATGAGGGTGAGCGCAGTTGACCCCGACGAGGGGGAGAACGGCTACGTGACTTACAGTATCGCAAACCTTAATCACGTGCCGTTTGTCATTGACCACTTCACCGGTACCGTGAGTACCTCTGAGAATCTGGACTATGAACTGATGCCCCGTGTATACACGCTGAGGATTCGTGCTTCCGACTGGGGCTTGCCATACCGGCGAGAAGTTGAAGTCCTTGCCACGATCACTCTCAATAACCTGAATGACAACACCCCCCTGTTTGAGAGGATAAATTGTGAAGGGACCATTCCCCGAGACCTCGGTGTCGGGGAGCAGATAACCACTGTGTCTGCTATTGATGCCGATGAGCTGCAGCTGGTCCGGTACCAGATTGAAGCTGGAAATGAGTTGGATTTGTTTGGCTTAAACCCCAGCTCTGGTGTGCTGTCGTTAAAGCACTCCCTTGTGGACGGCTTAGGTGGGAAGGTCTCTTTTCACAGTTTGAGAATCACAGCTACAGATGGAGAAAACTTTGCCACACCATTATACATCAACCTAACAGTGGCTGCCAGTCGCAAGCCGGTAAACTTGCGGTGCGAGGAGACCGGTGTTGCAAAAATGCTGGCGGAGAAACTCCTGCAGGCGAATAAGTTACACAGTCAGGGGGACTCAGAGGATATTTTCTTTGATTCTCACTCCGTCAATGCCCATGCCCCACAGTTTAGGGGTACTCTTCCAACTGGGGTTGAGGTAAAGGAGAACCTCCCGGTGGGTGCCAGTATACTATTCATGAACGCTACTGACCTTGACTCTGGCTTCAATGGAAAACTCGTCTATGCTATTTCTGGAGGGAATGATGATAGCTGCTTTACCATTGACATGGAGACGGGAATGCTGAAAGTCCTGTCTCCGCTTGACCGTGAAGTAACGGACAAATACACCCTGAATATTACCGTGTACGATCTCGGTATACCCCAGAGGGCTGCCTGGCGTCTTCTGGATGTCACGGTTCTGGATGCCAATGACAACGCACCCGAGTTTTTGCAGGAGAGCTACTTTGTCGAAGTGAGCGAAGACAAGGAGGTAAACAGTGAAATCATCCAGGTTGAAGCCACCGACAAAGATCTGGGCCCCAGCGGGCACGTGACATACGCTATTCTCACAGACACAGAGAAGTTCTCAATCGACAGCGTGACTGGCGTGGTGAAAATTATCCAGCCTTTGGATCGTGAAGTGCGGCCTGTGCATTACCTAAAGATTCAGGCCAGGGACCAAGCCTCGGAAGAACCCCGGCTGTTCTCCACGGTGCTTCTGAAGGTGTCGCTGGATGATGTTAATGACAACCCACCGAGGTTCATCCCACCCAATTACTCTGTGAAAGTTCGAGAAGATCTACCAGAAGGAACCATCATCATGTGGTTAGAAGCCTTTGATCCCGATGTGGGTCAGTCCAGTCAGGTGAGGTACAGCCTCCTGGATGACGGGGAAGGCCACTTTGACGTGGATAAACTCAGCGGGGCAGTTAGAATTGTCCAGCAGCTGGACTTTGAGAAGAGGCAACTGTATAATCTCACTGTGAGGGCCAAAGACAAAGGGAAGCCGGTGTCTCTGTCTTCCACTTGCTATGTGGAAGTGGAGGTCGTCGACGTGAATGAGAACTTGCACGCTCCAGTGTTCTCCAGCTTCGTGGAGAAGGGAGTGGTGAAAGAAGACGTCCCTACCGGCTCATCAGTAATGACCGTGTCAGCTCACGACGAGGACATGGGGAGAGATGGAGAGATCCGGTACTCCATTAGAGATGGCTCTGGTGTTGGTGTTTTCAGGATAGATGAAGAAACAGGCAAGTACTGTTATCACTTCCACCGGCTGTACTTCCTCCCCTCTCCTCTCCTCTTTGCGTCACAATTCCCAGTTGGTTTCTGTTAGGGCTCTGCATTGAAGTACATACATACGTTATTTTTTTTTTTTTCTGTCCTTTTGTGCTATGAAGCTGTACACTGAAGGATTAAGTGATGAGTAGAAGAAAATTGAAGTGATCACTACAGATACTGATTTCTGAAGTTTGTACTCTCTGATCAAGGTCATCACTGTGGTTTTGTAGGAACCTTGAAAAGCATTCTGGTTAGGGTGTTGATGTGAGGTTTCCGTGCTAGTACAGTAACATCAATACCAGTTGGTGTGCCATCTACAGGGTAGTGCATACCTGCAAAGTTATACAACGAACCCAGAGACTTAAGCGCTAAAACTACTTTACCATTTGCTTTAGGTCCTTTGGGCTTTGAGAGGCTGTTGTAGGGTAGTAGAATATTGGACTGAAAAGACCTGCCTGGTGGCTGTGTCTTAGTTAGGGATTTACAGCTGTGAACAGACACCATGACCAAGGCAAGTCTAAGGACAACATTTAATTGGGGCTGGCTTACAGGTTCAGAGGTTCAGTCCATTATCATCAAGATGGGTGCATGGCAGCATCCAGGCAGGCATGGTGCAGGAGGAGCTGAGAGTCCTCCATCTTCATCTGAAGACTGCTAGCAGAATACTGACTTCCAGGCAGCTAGGATGAGGGTCTTAAAGCCCCCACCCACAGTGACACACCTACTCCAACAGGGCCACAGCTTTTAATAGTGCCATTCCCTGGGCCAAGCATAGACAAACCATCACGGGCTGCCTCTTTCAGTCAGGAGCTTCTTAAAATGAACTGTTTTTATCTATAAGATGGGGACATTTAGTTTTTCAGTTTGTTTTGTTATGCTTTGTGATAACGGGAGATTGAACCTAGAACCTTCTGCATGCTAGGCAGGCACTCTACAAGGATTGGCTGCATCAAGGTTTATGTGAGGAACTCGTTAAGTAATGTGTTGGGTTTATTAATAGTTTTTGGAAATGGTGTTGGTGTTTCACTATACCATACTATTTTCCCCCAGAATACAGTTCAATTCCTGGAATCTCTGAGGTAGCCAGGTTTTTTGTTTTTTGTTTTTTGTTTTTTTCCAGACACGGTGTCTTAGTCAGGGTTTCTATTCCTGCACAAACATCATGACCATGAAGCAAGTTGGGGAGGAAAGGGTTTATTGAGCTTACACTTCCACATGGCTGTTGATCACCAGAGGAAATCAGGACTGGAACTCAAGCAGGTCAGGAAGCAGGAGCTGACGCAGAGGCCATGGAGAGATGTTTCTTACTTGATTGCTTCTCCTGGCTTGCTCAGCCTACTCTCTTATAGAACCCAAGACTTCCAGCCCAGAGATGGCACCACCCACAAGGGGCCCTACCTCCTTGATCACTAATTGAGAAAATGTTCCACAGCTGGATCTCATGGAGGCACTTCCCCAACTGAAGCTCCCTTCTCTGTGATAACTCCAGCCTGTGTCAAGTTGACACACAAAACCAGCCAGTACACACGGTATCTCTGCCAGTCCTGGAACTCACTATGTAGACCAGGCTGGCCTCAAACTCAGACGTATGCCTGCCTCCACCTCCAGAGTGCTGGGATTAAAGGCTTGCCACCCCCTAGATAAGCCCCTGCTCCCCCAGCCTCTGTCCCTCTCCAGTATCCAGTTCTTGAGTGTGTACTGTTTTCCTTTGAGTACACAGATCTGTACTTACAAGTCAGTGTGCCAATGGATGTGAGCTTTTATAGGGCAGGAGTTTTTACCTCTGACATCTAGTTCTTTTAAAGTGCCCAGTCCCCAGAAACTGCTCAATAAACAATAACGTAATAGGTGAATTGATGAAGGTTTTGGCTCTGACTGCCCTGCCCTCTGAGCGTGGTAAACAGAAGGAACTGTAACGTTCCAACACCAGTAAGGTCTGGGTGGGCCTCAGTGTACAGGATTCCTTGACACTCTTTCTCAGCTCTGTGTGTTCTAAGAAGACGTTTGTATTATGTCAGAACTTGGTATGTTTGGTAATACCCCACACATATGACAGCAGCAAAAGCCTGTAGTATTTTAGCCGTAAGTCACCCTATCTTAGGGCGCACAGCATCTGGAAAATAGAACCTTTGTCGGAGAACGTAATTTGAAGGGTACAGGCTCGCTAAAATTATGCTTTCTGTTAACTCAAGGGGCTTTCCCCTAATTGATTCTATCTCACTAGCATCACTCACGTGGACTTCCCAGAATTAGTTTAAGGCCGAGGGAAATGGCGGAATCAGTAGTGTTTGATAGGCAGTCTTCTGGAGCAGACCCCACAAGTCTTTTTGGGGGGTGCCTTTCTGGCCAATATAAATCAGAATTTGTGGTTCAGTAACAATATAGAAAAATACTCAGGAGTTAAGGTTGAAACTGATACTTTTCCTGTAGATTTTCTGGGAAGTTATTCTTAACCTTTTTTTCCCCTCTCAACATAAATTTCAAAGCCTATAAGGAGCTGTTAGAAGTTAAAGTTGAGTCAGAAAATATAATTTGAGCCTTAATTTGCATTCTCTTCGTGACTTAAATTATGAGCACTGCCTTTTGGCTCTGTCTTTTTTTTTTAAAGTGAAAATAGTTTTTATTGCTTTTTTTTTTTTTTTTTTTAAAGGATCACATAGAAACTGGTATTTTTTCACCTATAAATTTAAGGGATGGTGTTGTTCCTGCTGCCAAATGGGGAGAAGGAGGAGACCGCCTAGCAGACAGGATAGAGAGCATCCTGAAATAGACCCAGAGCAGTGTGCAGCGGCCAGGCAGGGACAGACTTTTTTCCAGGGGTAATTTAGTGGGAGGAAGGGTGGGGGGGGGGTGGCACCGAGATTCTAGGGCGTGAGATTGGTTAGCATATGAGAGACTGTTACACATGTCTGTAATTATAGTTAAAGGTGAGAGTGAAGCTAGAATGTTTCCCAGTCATTCTTTGGTTCTTGCTTTACAGAGGAATAGTCTCCCTGCCAGGTGGTATGTGTATATGCTTTCTGAGATCGTACAAGTGATGTGCTAGCTAGACATTGAACTATTGTACTAAGACACGTATGTTGGGTGGTAAATTTATCTGACCTAGTTATTTTGTAGATTTCTAGCCAGGAGATTGGGTATTAAGTGTTACATTTCTTTAGGAAAAAAAAAAATTGTTTAATGGGGTAGAAATGCTAGCATTCAAGCTGGGGAGAGGGTTTAGTTAACCAAGAGTCGGTAGGTACTACAAGCATGAGGAGCTGAAGCCCATCCTCAGGAGACGCACACGCTTGCTTGGCGCTCTCTCTGGGCAGCCTAGCCAAGTTGGGTTCAGTAATAAAAGATGAAGGGCTTGCAAGATGGCTCATAAGTAAGACTCTCTGCACCAGGCCTGACAACCAGAGTTCAGTCCCTGGAATTCATAAGGTTCCTCTTCTCCCCACCAAAGAAATGCATGTTTAAACAACAAAAACAAGGGAGAGAGAGAGAGAGAGAGAGAGAGAGAGAGAGAGAGAGAGAGAGAGAGAGAGAGAGAGAGAGAGAGGGAGGTTGATTGAGGAACACACACACACACACCTGGTTGTCTCTACACATCTGATTCATATGGACACATGTAGATATTAACATAAATACACAGAGCTAAAGTTAGCAAGCTAATTATTCAATTTGACCAGCCCAGAAGTATAAAAAGATACCTGTCTAATGATGAAAAGTGGGGACAGTGTGGGAAGAGTCGGGGAACCTCACAGAAGACAGCCCTAAAATGCAAGGAAGCTGGAGGTGGGCTGCCTGAAGTCAGGTGAGCACTTTGCCCCTTGCCCGTTGTCACTGCGCCTACTTCCTGTGCCATGGGTGCATTTGATACTGCACCCAGTGATCAGGGCCTGGGCAGAGCTGCTCTGCCGGCTGTTTTTTTTTTTGTTTTTTTTTGTTTTTTTTTTTTTTAGCAATTTGACACAAACTTGAGTCAGCTGGGAAGAGGGACCCTCTATTGGTAAATGCTCCCGCCTGATGGGCCTGTGGTCATACCTGTGGAGACATTTTCTTGCATGTTGATAGGTATGGGAAAGCCCCGCCCACTGTGGGTGTTGTCACCCCTGGTTGCCTTTGCGGAAGGAAGTAAGCTGAGCAAACCAGAGAAGTCTCTCCGTGGCCTCTGCTTCAGTTCTTCCCTCCAGTGTCCCAACTTCCCGCAGTGATCAAGTGTGACCTGGAAGTGGAAGATTCGACAAACTCTTTTCTCCCAAGTTGCTTCTTTAATTTAAAAATTTAAAAAAAAAAAAAAAAAAATCAGAGCACCAGAGAAGCAAACTGGGACAACTGCTTTGGCTCTGGGCACCGAGAAACTGTCTCCTTACCAGTTTGCCCCTTGCCTTTAGCTTTCAGCTCATGAAGACTGAGTAACAGGAGCAGGCTTTTGTGGTGGCTTTGACTATTTCAACACCGTCAGTCATGCTTCTCTTTTTACATGCTCTTTACAGGCCAGAAAACAATTCAACAACCTAAATCTACTTCTTGCTCTGTTTAGGATTCTTCTCTTTATCCATGTCAATTTCAAACACCTAGAAAAGTAGCAATTAAGAAAATTCTATGGGCTCCCTAAAATATGTGATTAAAATACACGGCCTTACCAGTTGTGAGTTTCATTTCTGTTTTGCTAACTGCTTTGCAGGGCGCTAATGTGTAGTTCCAAGGTGGGGATGACAGTCGTTCTGCCCATCTGACAGCTTTCTGTATGTTTTTCTGAGCAGCCCCTGGGTCCCCGCTACTCTCACCGATGCTGTCCTTCATGATCACCCTGCCACGCAAGGGTTTGCAAGGGTAGAGCATTGTGTGGGAAAACTCCTTGGAAAGCTTGTCTTCTCTGAGTACCAATTTCCTGAGCTCTAATTACAGTTCTTGAAGCCTCCGAAGGGACTAGGCGAGTGGTTCAATAGGGAGAGTGTGTGCCAAGTAGACTTGAGTTTGCATCCCCGGTGCCCAAGCAAGTCAATCCAGTCCACAGTGGTGCTTCCCATAGGCTGGTGCAAGGATAGGGTAGAGATGCAGATCCTTGAAACTGGTTGGCTGCCCAGGCAGTCTGGCCAAATCAATTAACCACCAAGTTCCTTGAGAGACCATTTCAGGAAATCAAGATGAGGATTGAGGAAAAGCTAGACTGTAGCTCCCAAGTGTATGATCATGTGCTTGCCCACCACCATACACCTGCATGCCTAGACATACACCACACACACACACACACACACACACACACACACACACAGACACACACACACACATCCTTGCTGAGGATTTTAAAAAGGAATGAATAGAAATGCTTTGTGGTGCCTTTAAGACATGTCTGGGCTTGCATTTAGATTTGAGCTCATCCACGTTACACTCAGCTTTCCACTCATTTCTGCTGTGGCTCTTGGTTGCTTTGTTGTAAGCTTTGACATGTAACAGAAAAGAGAAAGAGCTTCCCTTCCGTATGCACATCGCTGAACAAATTGCTTGGCTGGCTTGTCCCCCATGTCTGTCACTGCTTGAGGACCACGATCTTACGTCATTTTCTGAACTTTGAAGAGACTTAAGTGAGTCTGCTGGAGTGCTTAACCAGTGCTTCTTAATTGTTAAAGGACGAGCTGGTTGAGTGTCTTCCCCACTGTGGGTGGGGTAATCCAATACCAGGGAGCACACTTTCCCTTCATTCTGGAGGGGTGTAGTTCAGTGTTGGGTTGCTTTTACTGAAACACCTCTCAGTGTTCCTGGTTCTAACTGCTCTTTTGGGGAGTCCATGTCTTTCATTAAGATAAGAGCAAATTGTAAGCTAATTAGTGCCGTGTTACTGGTAGGCTGTCATCCTGTTTTCAGAATTGAAATTTATGTTTCCATGGGAAAGTTGGAACGAGTTAGTATGGAAGTCTAGCTGCTGTGACAAGAGAAATCACCTAATTTGAGATGTGGAAGGGAAAGTGATGGCCGTATGTACCTACCTACCTTCCTCCATTCGTCCGTCCGTCCGTCCGTCCGTCTATCCATACGACGCTTGGCAAACACTCTGCCATGAGCTGTATTCTCAGACCTTTTTGTTTCAAGCTTTGTTATGGGGTCTTGCTAAGTGGCCCAGGTAGGCCTTGAATTTGTGATCAGTGGTTACTCCTGCCCCAGCTTCCAGAGTTGCTGGGATTACAGGCTTCCTCCACTAGATCTGGCTGAGGACAGACGGCCCTTCTCATAAGGGTAAATGTCTTGGTGTTCTCTTTATGGAGACATCTTAGTCACCAGCTTTGGTACTGTTTCTCTGGAGGTTGGCCCCTGGCCTTCCTCTGTGAGGTGGATACTGTTTCTGTGGTGGAAGCAGAAAGAATTCTAGTTCAAGCCAACATGCTGTTGACTTCATCCAGAGGGAGAATGTTCTGGAAGTCTGAACTACATTGTTATGTAGTTACTCGTCCCTGTCTGAAGAATGTTGTATCCTAACTTTATACTGGATATTGTATGGTGTGTGTGTGTGTGTGTGTGTGTGTATGTATGTGTATGTGTTATGTATATGCTAGACCTTATGGTCATTTTGTCCAGTTTCTGACAGGCAGCAATATGGTGGGTCCTCCTGGGCCATGAGTGCTGGGAGCTGGGTGGCCCTTGAGTGTGGTCACAGCTGGCTGCAGAGAGGAAGGAGCCAAGCGGCCCTCAGCGGGGCGGGGCGGTGACTGCCGTGATGGGAACAGTTCCCCTCACTGGAACTGGGTCTAAAACATCTCTGGACAGGAAGAAGAACTTAAAAAAGACGGGTGGGAGGCCTGTTGGGGAGGTAAGAAATGTGCTGGTGAAAGGCCTTTTGTGTTGCTGTCTCCTCCGGTAAGTGGCAGCAGCTGCAGTCTGCTCCCCTCTTTTTGTTCTAGCAGAGTTGAGGAGAAAGAAATTTACTTCCCCGCCCGCCCCAATGAGCCAGAAAGTCAGCCTGTGGCAGGAATCTGTTTGATGGTGTGCTGTTGTCCTGTTTGGTTGAGACAGGTCAGGTTGCCTCTCTTCCTCCTGGAAAGGCGCCTGAGTCGGGAGGATTTTTAAGGTGTAAGTGAAATCTAATTAGCAACCCAGGAAACTCCCTTGTGTTTTGAAAGGAAACAGCAGTTGCTTTTCTTTGGTTATTTGTTGTGGTACTTACCAAGCTGATGTTTTAATGCTCAGTGAAGATCTAGGCCTGAGGGGAGTAGTACTTACAAGGTTTTATACCCTGAAGCAGAGTTCCGGTACCTTCTCTTACTGCCATCCTTCCGGTTCAAATGAAGCGAGGGGCGTGGGAGCTGGAGGGTATAAGGTAGATGTCCATTTTAGGGATTAACATGGTGATCATTGGCATAGTAAAACACAGCCAGTTACAAGCTCAAAACCAGCCTGGACCGTATATGTAGTAAGACCCTGTCCCCAAAACAAAGTAGAGAAAAAACCCCAAACAACAACAACAACAACAACAACAACAACAACAACAACAAAACAAACACAGAAGAGTACGAAACAGCCACTTTCTGAATCCTACTAGCAGGAACTGTCAAGCACTTTTTGTGAATTCATTTATTAATTTTTACAACTACCAGACATTTCACCTGCATTTCATGGAAGCTAATGTTTATGGGGAAGGAGGGTAGGAAATTTGCCCAAGGCTGCTTGGGTTCTCAGCAGGAGAACTTTGGATTGTTTCTCCCTTGCTCTTTGTGGTACCCAGAGGGATGCTCAGAGGAAGCCCACTTCAGAGCTCTAACCTGCCTTCCTGGCTGTCTTGGAAGCTTGAACCCTACTTTTAGATGTGGACTTAAGGGGCCTTGAATCTAGAGGCTCGGTTTTCTTAGAGCCGAGTACTGAATTTCAGCATCTAGATTGGCATGCGCCTCACCCGTGTTTGCAATCAGAAGCACATACAGCAGCAGCAGTGAAAATGCCTTCTGGAATGTCGGAGTGTAGACTCCCCAGCCCAGTGGAAACAATGCTTTAGATCAGCGGTTCTCAGCCTGTGGGTCTCTACCCATTTGGGGGTCAAATGATCCTTTCACCGGGGTCACCTAAGACCATTCCTTGGAAAGGTCCAATGACCCTTTCACAGGGGTCACCTAAGAAATTGTAAAAGCACAGCTATTTATGTTATGACCTAGAAGGATAGCAAAATTAGTTTTGAAGTAGCAGTGAAAATAGTTTTGTGGTTGGGGGGATTCCCCAAAACACGAGGAACTGAATTAAAGGGTCGTACATAGCATTAGGAAGGTTGAGGACCACTGCTTTAGATACTAGGTCCCTTCCAGTTCAGTGTACCCTTCAGGGTAGCTAATCTAATGGTACTTCCCCTTTGCTCCGAGTTCCTTGTGGTCATGGTGCTCTGGCATTGTTCTCACTGATGCCCTGGCTTCTGCAGCTGTCCTCACCAGCCATCTGGTGCTTGGTAAGAAAGCCAGTCTAGCACTGACCTGTCAAGGAGCTGTTCTTATGTTCCAAGAGGGTGGAAGGTGTGGGTGTTTATAATTTGATGAGTGGCCTATGTGTAAAAAGATGTAATGCTCAGTGAATATTTGGTCTTTTCTCATCCAACCACCTTCTACAATTATGAAAATAGATTTTCATAATTGACACCTAAGGTGTCTGCCCATGTTGAGTTTTCTCCCACACAACCATTAAGTTGCGTTTGTTTTGATCACGGATGTTCTTAGCCTGGCGTACTGGATCGGCCAAGTTTTTAGTATTGCAGCTTATGTGTTGTTTATTGTGTTATTTTGTGGTTACTGCATCTATTGATTTATTCTTAACACATTGCTGGTTGTAAATATTGCATGTTCCCCAAATAAGACCTAGTGCCACGGAGCTTCCATGACTTTGTTACCAGGAATAAATGGACTCGAGAAGGTTGCCATTCAAGGACACGCGCCTCTGCTTGCTGAGTTGGCAGCTCTGCAGCCTTGCGGCAGTGATGCGAAGCAGGAAACATGTATGAACATTGAGGGCCGGTCTCATCATTTAGCTTAGCTTGCCTTGCCGGTTAAGCTGTTCCTTATCTGCATTGAACCTGTTTCGTGGCTGCTCAACTAACCTATGGAATGGAATTCTGTGTTTAATATATATATATGTGTGTGTGTGTGTGTGTGTGTGTGTGTGTGTGTGTATACCTATATGTATACGTATACACACACACATATTTCACACTAGAAGTTACCCGGCTATTTTAATAATTTCTTAATACCCTTTTAGTTGGTGGTAATTTATCCCAGAGCCTTGCTGCTGGCTAGCTTCTCCTGCCCCACTCCCGCCTCACCCCCTTAATCCTCCTCATCTGGATTGTCACTGGATAGTTTAGTGGATTCTTACTGGGTGCTTGCAGTGTGTCCCACCTGTTATCAGGAGCCTTTACATAGGCTGTGGCCTTAGTTGTGTCATGGTGATCTGTGAGTAAATTTAGATGCTGCTCCTTCTGTTACTGTATCCTTTCTTAACTAAAGGATACAAACGTGACCCTGAACCCAGATTAAGCGCATTGATTTCTGCCATTGCATCTTGAAGTATTCCTTCTTGGTAAAATAGTAGTGTGCCGAAAGTCAATATGATTTCAACTGTAATACAGTTGTAGTTTCTGTACTAACTCTCCCGTAGACCTGTTCCATCATTCATGGGCTTCTCCTTCACCCTTCTGTGGCCCCTGTGGCCTGAAATCCCACCTCTATGGTCAGCGCGCCTGTAACCTCGCTCCCTGATAGGTTCTGTGTGTACTTCTCATTGGTTTCCTGCTTCCCCTTTTGATCAATCTGTGGAGCCAGCCCTGCCCCCACACCGCTGTCCTCCACACCCCTGTACCTGACACCAGCTCCCTTTCCTCTGGCTTTCCATCCCCCTGCTTTTGGGTCTACTTCTACCACCTGATCAGCTTTTTCTCCCTGGTCCCACATAATTCTGCTTACAGACACTTTCTTCACCAGCCTTTTTCTTTATATGGAACTGATTGTTCTTTTTATGCACTTAGAAAAGCTGTTCTTGTCTTGTAGATTGCTCATTGTGGGAAATTCTAAATCCTTTCCCTGTGGATTCTTAGAATTGACAGTCAATAGATAATCTGATAAGTAGTTGGTGCTTACTCCCCTGGAGCGGGTTTTTCCTTAGCACCGAGTCATGGTACCCTACCCCTCTGTGTTCGAGGGGATGTTGTACTCATGAGACTGGCGTCTGGCCCTTCCATTTCTGTCTCCTTGGACTCAAGGACAGAGTCCAGCCTTAATCATCTCTCTCTTCTCTGCTAAGCACGTTGGCCAACACTGCGGCACACAGTTATTGGGTCAACAAGCAGCCAGTTGACGTAATACTCATAGTTATGAAGGTTGCGCAAAATTCCTTTGTCCCCAATACCTAGATCTAAACCTCCGGAGACAGCCGTGCACTGTGTGTTCGGTTGCCACAGAAACTTTGCGGCTCTGTTAAAAGATGTTTGATCTTCCTTCAGAGGCTGGGCAGGTTGATTAGAGCAGCCTGTGCTCAGCCTGGGCTGAAGCTCTCTGTTCATGAACCCTCCGTGGCCTTAGAGCTTTTTTTTTTTTTCTATTTTTTATTAGGTATTTTCTTTATTTACATTTCAAGTGATATCCCCTTTTCCAGTTTCCCTTTCGGGGGGGGGGGG
>JADRCD010208482.1:0-13795 GCA_019843815.1 Montemys delectorum | reverse complement strand
CTTACAGGTTCAGAGGTTCAGTCCGTTATCATCAAGGTGGGATCATGACAGCATCCAGGCAGGCGTGGTGCAGGAGGAGCTGAGAGTTCTACATCTTTATCTGAAGGCTTCTAGGCAGCTGAGATGAAGTTCTTAAAGCCCACTCCCACAGTGACACACCTACTCCAACAAGACCATACATCCAAATAGTGCCACTTCCAGGGCCAAGCATATATAAACCATCACACTCACTCAGGATATTTTCTAGTTCCATCTGTTTGCCTGCAAAGTTCATGATGTCCTTGTTTTTAATAACTGAGTAGTTAGTATTCCACTGTGTAAATGTACCACATTTTCTATATCCATTCTTTATCTGAAGGCTTCCAGTGGAAGACTGACTTCCAGGCCACTAGGGTGAGGGTCTTAAAGCCCATAGTGACACACCCACCCCAATAAGGCCACACCGTCTAATAGTGCCACTCCCTGGGCCAAGTACATACAAACCATCACACTCTCTTAGATTAGTCAGAATCTAGAAGTCAGTCTCTGGATGCTTGCAGGGTGTCAGAGATGATTTCTTTAGCTTTTGGCCTTTTTTTCTGTGTTAGCGATGAGCATTGGACAGGATGGTAGCAGAGCTGGTTGAGGGGAACCACGTTTATTTCTCAACCATCCGTAACCCCTTTGAAAACTCCTTTTCAGTGAGCAGGACCCTGTTTATATTCCCTGACCTCTGTTGCTGCTTTCCTCCACCTTTCTTGAGGCAGAGTTTAGCTGTGTGACCCTGGCTTATCTCTCTGCAGCTAGCTGGTAGGGGCTACCTACGTATGACTCGGCCAGCCCCTGGCTTCCCATGCCTTTTGAACAAGTGCAATGTAATAACTAATGGCATTTGGTATTCATGGAGGGCCTTAGAGAGGAAAGGGAGCGTAATCATGAGCCAAGGATATGGCTACTGAAATCTGAACAGCTCGTCGTGAGGAAAAAAAATACATTTTCCCCTCCCATTGCTGGAGGTTTCCAGGTGTGGGGGCGTCCTTACGTTAGAGATTACCTCTCTTCTTTACACTCTGCCATGGATATTTTACAGGGGTCACCATTCAAAGACTTGTCACTCAGGCAAGGTCATGGTGGAATTCCCGGTGATGGGTTGGTGCTCGCTTGTGAGAAAAGGGTTGGCAGAGACAGTCCGGTGCTGGTGCTGCCGCTGCCTGTCCTGGTGCCATTTAGCGGAGATGTTAAAAGTCCGTTGCACTGCTGTGGCAGAAATGCCTGTGTCCAGAGGTGCTGATGGTGAAACACTGGGTGGGATCTGGCTTGGCTTTAAAACCTAACAGTGACAGCTAGATGGGAGCTCATCTTGTAATTATTCGACTTTGGCTCTGTCTTAGTGGGTGTGAGGGGGAGAAACCCACGATCAGTTTCACACCTAAACTTTTTTTCCTATTTAAAAACTGTCCAGTGGGTAGCATTTGGAAAATTCTGAGTTAAATATCCGTTGTGTTAAAACTGCTCCTCTCAAACAGCTTTTGGGGGTTGGTGTGTAAATCTAACTTGACTTCACCTGTGAGACCTGACTTCTCACACACCTGCGGATGATGGCTTAAAAATAGCTCCTTGCTGAGCAATCTTCCAAGTGATTTATTTAGTCTGGGCCCGCCATTTTGAAGTGAGCTTGAAAGTCGTAAGCTGTTAACTGGGAAGGTCTCGTGGGTTTCCAAAATTATTAACTTGTGTAATTAATTTAAAAACCTCACTCCCCCCTCTGGAAACGAGAGGCCTTGAAGAAAGGTACTTGTGCCTCCTTAAGCCTGCTGTCCGTGCGGCTTCAGTGCTATGTGCGCAGTTATGTTAACGAGGCCATATTTTCGGGGCTTGTGGGATCTTTCTGTGTAAACTTGGGGATAGGCACACCTGCTGACTTTTCTGTTTATTCTTACATGCTAAGTACTTCTCATGTCACTGGTTTTAAATGAACACGGGCGATTTAGATCTATGTCATCTTGTCCCGGCTGCCCTTGTATCTCAAAAAAGACTACCTGTTTCCAGTTAGGCTTGGGCTGGTCTCACATCAGAAGTTGTGAATGAAGCTTAAGTAAATATGTTTATTTAGTGCTGGATGTTGACCAGGAAATCCACAGCAGCTGAAAGCTTTTTTTTTTTTTTTTTTTTTTTTTTAAACTCCAGCTGGGCTAACCATCATGGTGACAGGTAAATCTCATTCCTCAATAAAGCTTGAACTCCCTCCCACTTCATTTCTTCTGGGCTGGTGAATGCAGGAATTGTCTTGCTAGGAACCCTATTGATTAGGTCACTGCCTGTTCTGTTGAGAAACGGAGCTGCCCAGGGGCCATCTCCCTGCAGGAGATTGCTAAAGCCCCTATGAAAGGGGCCCCTGGGGTCCCACTATTACCGTATGAACAGGAATCGGTTCAGGCAGCAGAGGACATATTAAGAGCCTATTAACTTCTGCGGGCTTGCTTTGAGTTGAAAAGCACTTGGGAGCAAAGGAATAATAAAAGGAAATTATTGCCAAAACTACGGATGGTGCATCTTGCCACCTCTCAGTGGGTGCGTCTGTTGAATTGCAAATTTGTTTCCTGCTGGGGCATCTACCAGGCTTCTGAAGTTCCCTTTAAAGGTCTTGAAGGAGGGAATTTAAAGAATGGATTGCATAATGTGGACTCTTTTCTTGAAGAGTGGATTCTCCACAGCACTGGGACAAAATTAGGAAAGAACTACCTTTATTTTTAAAACAATCTTTATTTTCCATAAAAGAAAAAGGAGAGTGTTGTAGAACTCTGGGAAAATGTAGGACTACATGAAGCTTAGGAGAAGACCCTGAGGGTGGGGACGGCACCGTGTGGAACCTATTCCTCATGTGTATATGCCTCTTACTTCTCAAGCACCTTGAGGCCGACTCCCCCCCCCCCCCCCCCCCCCCCCCCCCCCCCCAGCAGAAGTACAGGCCAGCTGCTCTTGAGTCTGGGCAAAGCCCTTTCTGATCTATAAACATCTTTAAAGAGTAGGATCTGGGGCAGTAAGCTATGGCACCCCAGAGCACAACAACGGTGCACCATGTGACTTTTGTACAGGTAAGTTGCTCCCTTGTTTGTGTGTCTTCGTTTACCCAGCATGCATGCTTTCCAGGAAATAGAGTCCCTAGATCAGTAGGCTTAAGGATTTGGGGGGCGGGGAAGGTAACACAGATTGCCACATTTCTGGATGGAGACAGCAACACGCCAGCAGCTAGCTCTGCTGCCTTTGAGTCATTTAGACTTCATGAAATCAAAATGATCTCAGTGAGGCGAGAGGTAGCATTCATAGCGTTGAAACAGCTGATGTTCATTGTCTGCCTCAGGTTTTGGTGTTTGAAAATCTAGTATGTTTTTAATAAGCCAAATTTTGGGACAGTACTCTGGTTTAACCTGGATTTTTTTTTTTTTTTTCAGATTCTCGTCCCAGTAACATCCTGCGGCTCATTTTTATGTATTAAGTTTCAAGGGTCTTTGTTTTGTTTTGTTTTGTTTTTTATAAAGTCAGTGTCTCTCAGGTGCCTGCTGCAGGTTTTGGGGCGAAATCTGTCGAGCTGTCCTTTTCTTTTCCTTGGCTGGATACTGCTTGCTCCGTAGCTTCATGTTTAAGAAGACCATGTGGTTTTAGTTGCCATGGGACTTTTTAAATTTAAGAAGAGAATTTTAAACTCCAAACTATACATTCTTCCCTCCTTCTTTAAGTGATTCCTATTTAATAAAATAAACCCCCTTTCTGTACCCACACATATATAACAAGCAGTAGTGACTCAGTGACAGAAGTCTTCACCAGAGGATGCTATGAGGCGAACACATTTGTATTTAGGCAACAAGCAATTGCTAGCTCTTAATTCAGGCTGAAAAGTTAGGAAAGCTTGTGTCGGTAGCTCAGCCCACAAGAATGCTTGGATCTGAGTTGCCTCCCTAGAAACCACCTCAAACGGCTGGGTGAGGTTCGTAACCTGAAGTGGGAGACTTTGACAGGTGGGTCACCAGGGCTTCTGGCTCCCCAGCCTGGACTTCTGACAGCCGGTGAGAGACCTTGTCTCAAAAACTAAAACCAAACGACAAACAAAATTCTGAGAGGGATGAGGAGCACCACCCAGGACCGACCTCTGGTCCCTGTGCACATGAGTGGGCATTACAGACACTTGTGTGTTCATATATTGACATCTATCCCTGCCTCTCTGCAGTGCAACAAAGGCAGAGAGAAGTACACAGAAACCAAGGGTTCTGTTCTGAGCACAGTGCCCAGCAGTTGAAAAAGGACAGATAATTCAAAGTTGCTAATTTAGACAGTGGGTTTAGGAATTAAATATACGTAAATATTTGTACTCAAGGCAGAGTGCTGCACTGGGAGAGATGTTATAGGTTAATGTACAGATTTGACCAAGCGGAGGTAAGAGAGCACACAGTCAGAAGCTCAGGAATGTCTTATTCTCCTTATGGTACCTGTAATTCATGAAAACTGCACTGTAGGAGGTAGCTCACCAACTAAGTGATAAAGGTGGAAGCATGGGTGTCAGGAGATCCCTAAAGAATTTGGGTGGAGAACAAATGGTTAAGGTAGTTGCCTAAGTTCCCTGCCTTGGGGGAGTAGGGGTACTGCTCATCTAAGAGGCCTCGATGCTGAACGGATGTGTCTTTAATCATCCGGAGGTAAGGAATCCATTGCTTTTAAACGAGACAGTGCTTGTCTGCTTCAGTGGGACTCTTGATTATAGCTATTCAGGGCTGTATTTAGATGCTTGCCTCCCCTGGGTCATTTGTGGTCTCACTTTGGGGCTTGTCATAGGTGGCTCAGAGAGCTGGGCAGCATAGGACTCAGAGGCCTGTGCATCTCTTCAGCTAGGTTTCGTTTGATTGTAATATTACAGAAGGTAAAGGAAAGAGATTTCTTAACAGTGAATTCCACTGCTTGGGTGCTCAGAAATTGTCCATTATCTACAGATGCAGGGATAAATCTCCAGTGCTTTATGGTGCAACATACCAAACGGAAGAGCAACAAGAGTTCAGAGCCTACCAGCGGTGTTTGTTGGTGGAGAGGGCAATGCTTCTTACTTCACTTGAAGGGAAAGGTTCAAAGTGGAAATTAAGAGAAAGCCCTGTCTGTCACAGAAGCCGGAGACTGTATGTTGGCTTTATAGAAATGAGTTATAGCAGTCACAGAATTCCATATTTGGGAAGTACTGAGTAGGCTTAAATACATTTTTGAAGGCAATTTACTTGGGAAATTCTCCCAAAAGTTCAAGAAAGGAACCTCTAAAATATACCCAAAGGAAAAGTTAGCCAGAGCTAAGTGTGTTGATTGTGTAATCTGTATCTGGAAGATAAAGGGTGATGATCTGTTATTAGGATGTCTAAGGCTACCATAGGCTTTTTATTTTCTGTCCTTTCTCCTACTCTAATTGTAAAATCTGAATTTAAGAATTTGAAGATCTCTCAGTTGAACTAGGAATCTCAAGGCCTTGCACTTTATGCTCTAACAAATTCCAGTGTATAGATTAAATTGCTCTTGCAACAAATGGTGGCCTCTTTACATTCTCCAATTGCAGTTCTGAATGACTCTGCTGTAGTAGACAATACTTTAAGGACGCAGGTAATGCCCAGGTTCAGCTTGTTCCTTCCTGAAATATAGGGTTTGTTCTCCCTCCCCTTGCCTTTTTGAGTTACTTTGTTTGATGGGGATTCAGTGCCCTTGGAGTACCCTTCCCTAATGAAAGAAAGGTGAGGTTCATCAAAGGGATGGCAGATAAGAGAGGAATGTGCTTCTAGGTTGCAGCTGTCATCTTGGCTTTGAGTTTGGGCCCTGTGTACTTCACCTTTCTTGCCCAAGGGATTCTAGAGGGCACTGGTTGGCTTTTTTTTTTTTCCCCCTCTTAAGATACAGTGTTTCATGCACAAGTGGGGTTGGCTGCTTAACTCCTGAATTCATGGCTTTTGAATTATAAAAGGAATTGGCAAAGTAGGAAGAGATTGACCTTTCCAGCTAGTCAGAACTAAATGCCAAGTAACTCCTAGCCACCTCAGAGTCCGTTTTCAATGAGAGGTCACCCTGTTGTTTACAGTTGTTACATTGTTGCTGAATTGCTATGGTTCACATTGTTTGCCTGAAAGGGTCTGTGTGCTACATTAAGGCTCTTGTCTCGCCCCTGTTATCCCAAAGTTAATGATTAACACCTGGCTGTTCACTTGTGCAAGGATATATTGATTGCCTTGGAAAAATACGTGGTGATTGTTTCAAGTTTCCCAAAGACGTGTTTTATTCCGCTGGGTGCGGGCCAAGTGTCAGCTCCACTCGTCTGCTTTGGAATGCTCGGATGTGGAAGGCACATTTTTCTAGAGATGAAGCATGAATAGTAGTGAGTCTTGTATGGGAGCCAACAGGGAATTTTGTGTGTGTGTGTGTGTGTGTGTGTGTGTGTGTGTGTGTGTGTTTCTGTGTAGCCCTGGCTGTCCTGAAGCTCACTCTGTAGTCCAGATTGGCCTTGAACTCAGAAATCCGCCTGCCTCTGCCTCCCAAGTTCTGGGATTAAAGGCGTGCGCCACCACTGCCCAGTGCCAGCAGAGAATTTTTAAAAAATTTATAGAATATAATTATAAAAGCATGTTCTCTCACACAGCCGGGCCTTGCCCCCCGAACCAAGGTTTCAGACATGCAAGCCTTAGGCTGTCCTTGGATATACTTACAGTTGGGGGAAGAATTTAGATTATATAGCTTAAGACAGAGTGTACCTTATTGTTGTCAAGTACACAATCATTTAATTGAGTGAGCAGGTGAGAGTCCTATGTGACGAAGGCTTCTTACAGGCAATGCATTCTCTAATAAAGTACACAAGTTCTCTCTTACTTCCTTAAGGAGGGAGCATGTATTTATAGTTCTAGCTAGGCTTTTAATTTTCGTGTTCACTTAATTTGCATAAGTGAGCCGTGGGAATGTCTGTGTTGCCTCGGAGTTAGTACAGTAGCCATCCTGTTGAGCTATCACTAGTAAAAACTGGAAAATTCTGTTTTCTTATATTTGTAGGCAGTATTTTGTGGTTTGTTTGTTTGTTTATTTCTTCATTTATTTATATATTTTGGGCTATGAAGATTTTAGAGGTGCCCGAGAGAATTTAACCATTCTCAGAAATTTCTCCCATGGATCTCTCCGATTCCTCCCCAAAATGGCTAACTTGCAGAGAGAATGAAGAACAAAGTCTAAAAGGCGCTCGCTGATCCTGTACCTTGAAGACAATAACCTGTTTATTGAATAAGCCCAGAGTGTTGTGGGAGGCTGTGGGGACAGAGACTGGGGTGGGGGTAAGGGTGGGGGTAGGCTGGGATGCCACCTGCCCCCTAAGGGCTGGTCATTAGCAGTGAGCGTGTACAGTTCATCCTCCTCACTCCCTTTATTGTAAATGAAGGAAGGCATAGGACTGGTTCTCAACCTGTGGGTCGAGAGCCCCTGGAGGGTCCTTCTCAGTCATCCGGCGTTATCAGACATTTGCATTATGATTCATAACAGTAGCAAAATTTAGAGTTATGAAGTAGCATCGAAAATGGCTTAATGGTGGAGAGTCACCACAGTAGGAGGAACTGTGTTACAGGGTCTCGGCATTTACGAGGGTCGAGAACCGCTGACTTAGGGGAAGAGTTCCCCGTGCTCTCCATTGTGAGTATTTAGCATCTATTGAAACCTCCTCCTGCCGGACGGACGTGTTCAGAGTGCTGAGATCTTCCGCGTACAAGGTAGACACAAGGTTCTTTATGAAGCTTGATTTCTAGAGAGGAAACAAGGTGAAACCAAGGAAAACTGTGCTTCCCAGCCCCACCTTGGGCTCAGTAGTGTTGGGAAAATAAATAAGCAGCGGTGGCATGTGGTGTTCAATGCTCCTAGAGGGCGAGTGGCTGGGGAAGGGTTTCCAGGGAGGAGTTAAAAGCTGGGTCCAGTGAGTGGAAAGGCAGGTGTCTGAAGATAACCTTCTAGCCAGAAACGGTAGGGAGTCTTCACTTACAGTCCTGTTTGCACAGCTCCAAGTTTGCCCTGAGCTTGGGCTAGGCTGAGACCGAAGGTGAGCTGAGTCGGACAGTTCCAGGGCGGCACTAGTTGTCTGTCTCCCCTGATGACCAACACCCTACAAGACAGCCAGGCCTTTTCAGAGCTATGAGCTTGTGCTCCTGGGGCTTGGGGGCCAGTGCTCCCCTTCCTTGCTGCTGTCTGTCCTATTGTCCTGGAAGCCCACTGACAGTTTTGGTCCTAGCCTGAGCTTTACCTCTGGCTCCCCCCCAGAGCCTCTGAGCTAATCAGTCCTCACTGATAGCAAGATCCACGGAAATGTTCTTCTGTGTGCCTCATGGCTCCTTTCAGTTTGGGTGGCATACTCAGACCAATTTACCTGTCTGGCAGTAGATTTTCTTTGGGCTATAAACCTTATAAGGCGAGATTGCTGTTTCAACTACTTAAAAAAAAATCATTAAGAACATTTTTTTTTTTTTCATCTCAGAGGCATGTTCTTACGTTCTGAAAAGTTCTTACTTTCTATGTCTTCATGCATAGAACTCGTAAAATCGGTGTTAGAAGCAAGGCAGCTTTTTGAAGCAGAAAATAAGGTAGTGTGTAGAGGAAACTCTTAAGGAGGTGTGCCAATCAGATTCCCTAATTCACAACAACCTGGGCTTTCTTTCAGCTCTTCTGCAAGGGCTCCTGTCTGCTGTCTCCTTTATATGGTGCTAGTAACTTCATTTGGTGAGTAAGGAATCAGTATTCCATAGGGAAGAAATGTTAACCCTCAGGATGAGTTGAACGGACTTGGTTAGTTTGAGAATCAGCAGTGACTCAATTTAATGAAAATACATAGCAAGGAGAGCAGGAGGCAGTGGCGCTCCTGGCCCGCCATCCCGGCTGCGCCCCAGGCCTCTATGATGCTATTTCTCCTAGTTTGGATTTTCACTTCATATTTGTTATCAGTTCTGTATTTTAGTGGGGTTGGGGAAACATGGAGTCTTTGTTTTGCCCACAGTGTGCACGTCTCATTTACACGTCCGCTAAAACTAACATCATTCTGAAGTGCTCTGGCTCCACTCCTGTCTTTGTGTTCTGCGCTGGAAGGGGTGCAGTGGCTTCTTGTCTTTAGTCAGTAGAGTCTTGAGGGCGGGAGACCTGCCTCTCGGGCACAGTAATTGTTACACAGGCATCAGGACCGGCACCCAGGTAAAAAGTGGGATATGGCGGCAGTGCTTGTAGTCCTCGTGCTGGGAGGTGGAGACTGGAGGATCCTGGGGAGTCATTGACTAGCCAGGCCAGTCTTAAACAATATATGGTGGCTGGGCAGTTAAGAGATGGCTTGGCAGTTAGGAGCACTTGCTGTCCTTTCAGGGGCCCTGTGTTTGGTTTCCATGTTCCACATTGGGCAGCGCAGAACCCCAAGTAGCGTTAGTTCCAACTGATCTCACAGCCTCCTCTTGTCTCTGCAGGCCTGCATAAAATAGTGTCCACGAACACACAACACACACACACTCACACAGACATACACACACAAAGACGCACACAGACACAGACACAGACACAGACACACACACACAAGCACACACACAAGCACACACACGCACACTGTTTTGCTGATGTTGCTTGTTTAACTGCTAGTATGATGGGTTACCTGGCCTTTTAGGCGTATCCAGCCTGTAGTCCACAGGCCACATGTGTATTAGACCCAGGGTCTTTTGTAGATCATGTCGCCATGTCAAAAAGTCGCCAGTGATTCCAGCAGCTCTGTCTCGAGCACTGTTTTCACAATCATGGGCTTCTGTTCGCCAGCTTTCTCTCTACCAAGTTGATGCCTTCGTAAGTAGAGAGGTTGGTCATGAAGGCTCAGTGTGGGAGCAAATGCCTGTAATGTGTCTGGTAATCCGTGACTCACTCGGGAGCTTGGTTCCAGGGGTACTTGAGCTTGAGGCCGGTCTGGGCGGTGCTGAGATTATTTTATTCTTCAGTTCTGCAGTAGTCAAATAGTACTACCCTGAGTAATAATGGTTTGGAGTATGTGATTAAGTCAGGCCTCTCACTGAGCCTGGAAATCACCAGGTGGGCAGCACCAACTGGTCAGCAAGCCCTAGGATGCCTCCCTAGCCCTGGCACATCCTTCTGCATGGTTTTTTATGAAGTTGTTGCTGAGCTGAACCCAGGTCCTCATGGTCACCTGGCAAGCACCCTATCAATTGAGCTACTACTTCCCTGGCCCTCCCTACCAATCTGTTCTTAAATTACCTTTTCGTGTCCCAAGAAGTATATTTTTAGTCTCTAAACTGATGAATCAGCAACAGCCTGTCTTAGTCTTTGAACTGAGTTTGCGAGAGAGAGCCTTGCCGTGTGTTTGCTATCTGCTTAAAATAGTATTCTTTGGATAACCTGTGCACCACCACTCAGTGGCGGCTGGGAAAGGTTGGTTTGTCTGCTGTATGTCTAGATTCCTTTAAGTCTTGATTACCTCTCTTAGCATTCATTCTAGATGCTATCTTTTGTCTTTAAAATATCAAATTAGAACTCCTCAGTTATGCAGATAACATCATTTACCTAAGAAAACTGTGAGATCTGAAATCCCATCCTGGATCCCTGCAGAGTGATACAGTGACCTCTGTTTGAGGAAAGCTCCCGGCCTGTGTAATCAAACCTCGGTAGTGAATTGAGATCATTAGAGATTGGTGAAGTAATTTGAGATGTTTGCCAGCATAAAATGTGGTGGTCGAGGTTTCTACTAAGTAACCGACTGGTGTTTCTGAAGCAGGGCATGACTTGGTTAGATTCACCTAGAAGTTTCTGAAATCTTATAAATTTGGGATTTGACAGCAAAAATGAGTATTTTGGGTGGTTCTTGTAAATTATTTCTTTTCAATATGTAAATAACTTTGAATTTTTTTAAATTGAGAAATTGCTTTATTAATGTCGCGAGCACTTGCCAGGCCTTCGCCTGGGGAGCCAGTTGTAACAGATGACAGAGGCGTTTGGTTGGGTTTATGCGTATATTCAACAGAACAAATACAACACCACAGGAAACAAGTCAATCCAAAGACTACAGCTATGATTGCAAATATCATAGGGTCAAACACTATTACTATGGCCTGAACCTGGCAAGACGCTAGGTTCATGCCCTACAAATGCTTGCTAAGGGTCATCATGGGTATACGACCTGATGGCGCGCTCGGATGGAGTCTTCCTCCTTGGTTCGGGCTCGGACGTGTCTTGGCTCCTTCGTCAGTATCACTTTCTTGATCCGCTGGCGTATGCCAATTCTCTGGGCATACGGATGCTCAATCAGCCGTAGGTGGTGATGAATGCTTAGTCTGGTGCAGCAGATGATGAGTATGAATGTGCTGGTTCGGGTCCAGTTCATTTGAGCGATGAGGCGTCCGACATGGACTCTAGAGGCAAGTCATGTCAAATGCCCTGGGGTCCTGGAGCTTTGGGTTTTTATACCCTGTCTAAGCCTTGTCAGTGTCATTCGGTCGCGTCTGCTTATCTCTTGGTTACGTCATGGGGGATTCCAGGGGAGCTTCACTCTTATCTATTCACTGCACACATCTTCCTTCTACTCTGAATATGCTTCTAATGTCTACCTGGCCTTCTGGCCTTACATGTTCCTTACAATTAAAGTTAAAAAAAAAATCCCTACCACACATTTGGTCAAAAGTTCTCTCCTTGGGAGATGGAGGAGGAGAAGGCCGATCAAGCTCCATTAGCACAAGTGTCAATAGCAAATGGAATTTTTATTAGTTCGGTTGGCACTCAGTTCGAAAGGAACATACCTTACTTTTTGCACAGCTGAATTGCTTGTAGATCTTAGATTTTATTTTTAGAGAATCAGTTGCTGGTCCTTTTCTGCATTTAAATTCTGTTTTATAGGAGCCCAAGCAAGCTCAGGGAAGGGGAGGCCTGCTCCCTTCTGCTCCCAGCTTGTGCATTCTAGGACCGGGAGACAACTGGCCGGCTTGGCAGGAGCTCCGTGTGTGCAGTGAGCTGGGCGGTCTGGAAAGGGGCAGGCCCGAGCTCATTCCATTCCTTCTTTAGCAAGGAGCCTGGGAGGCTGGCACAGGCCTGCTTGTTTCAACTGACATTTCACTCCCTGAATGGGGCTTTGTCTTCATACCGAAACATAACTTTTTCATATGCACGCGCTCTAAGAGGTCGTTAGTCAGCTCAGGGAAACCTGTATATTGCCCTTACCTTTTACATTCTTGAGATTTCTTCAGTTGTGTTGACAAGGCCTTCAGTTAACTCTTTGTGAAATAGCGTTTTTTTTTTTTTAACAGTATAATTCATATCTGTAGAGATACTTCTTTGGCACAAGTTAGAAAATGTCAAGTGGAGGAAATAGTGTCCGCCCACGGTGCTGACCTCCCTGTGCCTACCCCCACCTCCATCTCTCAAAGGATGGAGCTAGGCTGTGATTGTTTTGAAGGTCATGTGATCATAGATTGCTCCACAGAATCAATCAGGGATTCCCTAACCTCAGATTGACCTTGGTGTGAGAGCTGTGATGTACTTAGATGTTAAAAGTTCAGCATTATCCTTCGCAAACAGTTGTTGGCCCTGCTGGCCTGGTGAATGACTTTTCACTTAATTATTTTCCCCCAAGACCCTGTTTTTCTCTTCTGAGTTTCTTGAGTGCCTGGTACCTTGGCCACCGGGTACATGGGCAGAATTTCATGTTTGTCTCGTGGATTAAACCAATTAGCAGTCCTGTGAAGCTAGCTGTACATTATTTGTAGCCAAACTGAAGATCCAACAAGCAGCGTGAGGTGCTGTTGATGAGGAAGATGAAGCATGCAGTAGTTTTCACATCTCTCTTACGTCACCGCTGAGGACTGGATTCAGACTGACAGGGAATCTACTTTCTCAAAGCTTTTTTTTTTTTTCCTTAAATTGTCGCTTTTGATCTGCTATAAACTTTTATAACTGGCTTATGATTGAGAACTCAGGACCTGATACTTCCCCTTAATATTCTATCATTAATAATGTATTCCCAGTTACCTTCTGATATCTGTCCTGTTATTAATACAGTGTATCGTTTTATTTAGTATGAGTATAGTCTGTGCTACGCAGGGAGAGGCTTTGGGTGGAGCGCTGCGGAGTTCTCTTCCGTTGCAGGCTTCCTTCCTTCTTTGTCTTAGTGGGACTGACTCACCTGTAACCCCTGAGCCTCCCTGATGGGCTCATCAGCCCTTAGTCCGGTTCCTCATGTCAACCATGTTGCTTCTCTGTCATAGTCAAGGGTTGGCAGACTTCAGACAGCGTGTAACTTCGCCTTAGCAAATGATGGATGGATGAAGACCACCTTCCCAGGCAGACGACAGCAGCACCCTGGTGTGGCCTCTAGAGCTCTCTCGTCAAGTCTTAGGTTCCGCTGCTTCGGTTCCTGGGTTGAGCGATGCAGGAAATCTCTCTGAACTTTTGAAGCTTACCAAATTCTGAGAAGCAGAGCCCGCAGATGACTAGCTGGGGACGTAGTTTGTGGAGATGCTGTTAGGATGACTGGCGTGTTATTTTAGACCTATGACTTCAGCCACAGGTCTCTGTTCTTAAATATTTAAAGTAGGAAAATACACATTGAGCTTACAGGATCATGGAGACTAGATTAAATTTATGGTGCAGGATAAAGGTGTCACATGCCTTTAATCCCAGCACTCAGGCTTTTGGATCTCTATGATTTTAAGGCCAATCTGGGCTACATAGTAAGGTCCAGAATAGCCAGAACTATATAGTGAGACTCTGTGTGTGTGTGTGTGTGTGTGTGTGTGTGTGTGTGTGT
>JADRCD010208481.1:0-43438 GCA_019843815.1 Montemys delectorum | reverse complement strand
TTGGAGGGGAACCTTGGAAAGGAGATATTGTAAATAAAGAAAACATCTAATAAAAAAATAAAAGAAAAATGGAAAAAAAGAGATTGTATGAGTCTCAGAGATTTTGTGCTTTCAACTTTTAAATAAGGTTGAGATTGTTATAGGCTATGAGAACTTTTAAAGTTGGACTGAATGCAATTTCCATTATGGTATGATGGTATGGCTACAAACCTATATGGGTTAGAGAGTGGAATGTGGTGATTTGAAGAGGAATGCCCTTCATAAATCCATAGGGAACAGCACTATTAGGAGACATGGACTTGTTGCAGTAGGTGTGGCCTTGTTGGAGGAAGTGTGTCACTGTGCAGTCAGCCTTTGAAGTCTTATATGCTCAAGCTAAACTTAGTGTGGCAGTCCCAAATTTCTGCCTGCAGATCAACATGTAGAACTCTCAGCTTCTTCTCTAGCACCATGTGTGCCTGCATACAGCCATATTTCCTACCATGACGATAATGGACTGAACCTTTGAAACTGTAAGCTAGCTCATATTAAATGTTTTCTTTTACAAGAGTTGCCATAGTATTAGTATCTAACTGAGATACTTTGGGTACCAACTTATACATTTATTAATGTATTTTTCTTTTTAAAAATTATATTTCTGTGCATTTTATTCTATGAATATTTTCTCTCTTGTGTAAATTTGTTTGCCATGTGTGTGTTTCTGGTTCTTGTAGACTTCAGAAGAAGGCATTAGATCCTCTGTAACAGAGTTACAAGTAGGTGTGTGTCGTGTCACTGTGTGGGTTCTAAGAATCAAATCCTAGTCTTCTACAAAACTGAGTCATCTCTCCTGACACCAATATATTTTACTGTAAGTAGAATAGACAGCCAGGAGAACTCTTCAGTACATTTAACCAACCCTACATGTTGAACAGTAAATGCAGCTAAACAAATATGTGAAAATTCTGTGTTTTATTTATTTATTTTTTTGATGTTGAAATTATTTTTTTATTAAAATGATATTTTGTGAGTGAATGAAGGAAGAACATTTTTTTTGAGTCAAACTCTACAAAAATCCCATTGACTTTTTTTTTAGATATTTTCTTTATTTACATGTAAATTTTCCCTTTCCCAGGTTCCCCTCCAAAAATCAACAAACAAACAAACAAAAACAACAAGAATAAACTTCTTTTGCCTCCCCCTTCCCCATGCCTGCCACCCCACCCTCTCCCACTTATTGGCCCTGGCATTCCCCTACACTGGGGCACAGAACCTTCACAAGGCCGAGGTCCTTTCCTCCTATTGATGATCAAATTTGCAATCCTCTACTATACACATGCTGCCAGAACATTCAGTCCCACCCTGTATAGTCCTTGATTGGTGGTTGGGTCCCTGGGAGCTCTGAGGGTACTAGTTAGTAATTGTTGTTCGTCCTAAGGGGCTGCAAACCCTTCAGCTCCATAGAACCTTTCTCTAACTCCTTCATTGGGGACAGTGTACTCAGTTCAATGAATGGTTGTGAGCCTCTACATCTGTATTAGTCAGGTATTGTCAGAGCCTCTCAGGAGATAGCTATATGCTTGTCCTTCCTTCAGTCTCTGCTCCATAGTTAATCTCTGCCACTCCTTCTGTGTGTGTTTGGTTCCCCTTTTTAAGAAGGAATGAAATGTCCACCTTTTGGTCTTCCTTCTTCTTACCATGTTCATAGCAGCCTTATTTATAATAGCCAGAAACTGGAAACAACCCAGATGTCCCTCAACAGAGGAATGGATACAGAAAGTGTGGTACATCTACACAATGGAGTACTACTCAGCTATAAAAAACAATGAATTTATGAAATTCTTAGGGAAATGGATGAATCTGGAGAGTATCATCCTGAGTGAGGTAACCCAATCACAAAAGATCACACATGGTATGCATTCTCTGATAAGTGGTTATTAGCCCAGAAGTTTGGAATATAGGAAGAATGACCCACAAACCACAAGAAACTTAAGAAACTTAAGAAAATTCTGTGTTTTAATATTAAATTTGTCAAATGGCTCTTTGGCAGTTTACTACTTAATCAATGCTGCACATCAAGATTGTGCCACATCTTTATTGTGGAAATAAGAGAATCTAAGTTTACAGATAAGTTCGATTCTCCATACCACTATTTGTGTCCTATAAGCTAGGATAGATATTTTTAGTAATTTATAAGGTATAATATCCAAGTGAAATAATTACAAAATAGTTTGATGGATTTTAATTTTATTTTAGCAAAATTGTAAAGCTTACTTTTTCAGTATTAAAAAGGCATGGCAGTAGCCACCATCAATTTTCTTCTTATGGAGTAATAATAAGAGCACTTTGAACGAAGTCAGTGAAACTGTTGGATGTGTAGCCCACTTGCTAATTTCTGACAACTGAAAGCTGAGACAATTGGACATATAAAAATTACATAAAGGTACGGTAAAGGTCATTTTCCAGTACAAATGTTTCACTGGAAAGGTTTCTTGTGTTTAGAGCTCAGTTGGAAATGCCAGCTGATTTACTGATGAATGATAGAGCATTCATTGTGATTACCAGTGTGAGACTCTTGCACATTAAAGAAAGTCAAGAGACAAGAAAGAAGCCTGGACAAATTGTCTAACTTGCAAACTTATGTCAACTAGACAAAAGTCCCATTATCAAGCTGTAGGGAAAATTACAAGAAAACTCTTTACATAGTTCTGCAGAGGATAAGGACCCAACATAAAATAATAGGGCTCAATGTAATATACATCTATTTTGTTCTACAAAGTATTTAATGGCTATTTTAAACATAAGAATAACTAAACTTTAGTGCATATTTTCTGGAAAACTCAAAAAACAAGTATGTTATATTTTCCAAATGAGGATTTATTTTTGTCATTCTTTTATCAAGAATGAGGACGACAGAAGAATATGAAACTTTTAACTTGTATCATCTCGGGCTTTAGATCAACGGTTAGGTTACTTATATCTCAATTCAATTCATATACTGTTTCTGGGTTCTGACAAATAAGGCCTCTCAAAAACTATAAAGATAACAATGAAGCTGTCTATTTTAAGCTTTATATTTATTTACTGCAAAATAAAATAAAAACAGTCTCGTACATAAAGAATGATTCCTGCCTATAATTCCAGTATTTTGAAGGGTTGTATCAGGAGGATTATAAATTTTGTGCCACACACACACACATACACACACACACACACACACACACACACACACACACACACAAACTCCATAGAAATGGGAATGGGTAAGCATGGAAGGGGTCTACTGGGGAGCTTAAGAATACTGATCTTTGTTAATGTGGTTCTAAGTATTGCTGGAACCTTTAACAAAAACCGAATTCTACAATTATTTGTGCTATGCTCACGGAGTCAGTTGAGAGTGACAGAGCTGAGGCAGTGTTTTCAGAACCCTGTTAAAATCCAAGAATCACTGTGCTCTCAGAGAATACAGGCTCACAGAGACTGAGGCTGCAAACATGGGGCCTGCATGGGTCTCAAACAGGTCCTTGCTGTTTATGTTGTGGTTGTTAGCTTGTTTTTGTGTGAGTGGGCTTGTTTCTGACTCTTTTACCTGCCCTTGGGACTCTTTTACACCTACTGGGTTGGCTTTTCCAGTCTCAAGATGAGGGCTTTTGCCTTTTCTTATCATATTGTATGTTGTACTATTTGGTTGCTGTCTCTTGGGGGCCTCCTCTTTTCTGATAGGAGAGAAAGGGGTAGAGAAAAGGGGGTGTGGGATGAAACTGGGAGGAGAAGAGGGATTGAAAACTCTGGTTGAGATGTATAAGAGACAAATATATTTTCAAAAGAAAGAAAGAAAGAAAGAAAGAAAGAAAGAAAGAAAGAAAGAAAGAAAGAAAGAACTGGTCCCCTGGGGCATGGACATCCTTTTCACATCTACAGAAATGGGCCAGGATTCTTAATGCCACTCTCTTCTGCACATAGCCTTTCAATATCGCACCACTGTGACCTTTCTGTAGTCAAAGCAGAACAAGATTTATTTGATTTCACAGCAGGATGGTTTTTTTTTTTTTTTTGGTTTTTCGAGGCAGGGTTTCTCTGTGTAGCCTTGGCTGTCCTGGAACTCACTTGGTAGACCTGGCTGGCCTGGAACTCAGAAATCCACTTGCCTCTGCCTCCCAAGTGCTGGGATTAAAGGCGTGCGCCACCACTGCCCGGCTAACAGGATGGTTTTTGAATCTTGTGACTTGTTTAGAAAGAAGAAAAGAGGGTTTTTTTGTTTGTTTGTTTTGTCATTTTTTAAATAAAAAACAACCTGCAGTCTGTCACAGTAAGGCTGTTTGGAGATGCCGTTTGTAACTCTTTGCTTCCCATTAAGAGGGTCCTTTTACTGAATGTAGAGTTATACTTCTCATCTTCTGTCAAGGTAATGAGATTTTTGTTGCCCATATACTCAGACTTGAGAAACAGTCAAAGTATTAAAATATTATATTCTCTGTCTGAGAAAAAAAAATCTATTCTTGCTGTAATCTAATAATGCAGAATCATAGCTACACAGGAAGAGAATGGTTTATTGTTTCCATTTTGTGTAAATTCAGTGAAATTATTCCCTAAGGGTTGTAGAACAAGTTAGTGACAATAAAATGTAATTTCACTTTGATGATCATTAGCAATCTTAAGTGTTGGATAATGACACCACAAATGTTTATAAAGCCACAACACCTCAGCAATGTGGTCGACCTGAGAAAATCCCAATGGAAGAAAGTCATTAGAGGTGTTTGTGAACATGGTTCCTGAATGGCTTCCTCATGCATAATAGTAATTCTTGGAGTAGCAGCCACCTTAGCAGCAGCAACAATAGAAACTAATGGTAAAGGATAAAAACAAACAAACAAACAAACAAACAAACAAAAAACAATATGGTCATGCACCAGGTACAAATACTCTATGTTCTTGCTCTCATTTAATAGCAAAATGGTTGTTTGCTTAACTTACAACATGAAAAACAAAAAGCAGTACCAAGTTTGAGTCAGAGCACTCACAAAAACATATTCATAAACGTACAAAGCATAGTCCTGAACAAGCAAAAAAAAAAAAAAAAAAAAAAAGAAAGAAAGAAAGAAAGAATGAAAGAAAAAAAGAGTAAAGGAAGCCGTTTACTTCCTTTTACGTGATGAAAGTTGACATTGATGCATGCTACCTCTATAAGTGAGTGTCCCAATGGTGCACTAAATAAGAAAGATTGAATTAACCTAGGGCAGGTTACTTAGGATGTTCTTTTCCAAAAGGAAAAACAGTCAGACCGGAGGCTGAGCTGTGTGTGCTTCATGTCTCCACTCACCAGCCTGGTTTGCGATTCTACTCTCTGAATACAGAGAATGTAACAGCAAATATAGGTTGGGTATCTTGCATCTCTGAGATGCAAGATCAGAGAAGAATGTTCTTCCTGACTACCAACTCTTAAGGCTTGTTTCTTTGCTCTATGAACAAACCAATGTTATTTATTATACCAACAATTATTTTTGGTATAAATTCCCTCTGAGCATGAAGTCCACAGTCTGTAAGAGTCTGAACCCACTTTACAACGTTTTCCCTTTGATATCATCTTGACTGTTGGGAGAATCTCCTTGACTCTATACTTGATAGTACGTATTTATACCTAGTAGATAAGTTCAGATCTCTTCTCTGGAGATTAAGGACCATTCTACCTTTCCCCTTCCCCCTCCAACCGCAACGGGTTTGCCGTCTGAACGCAGGTGTTGCGAAAGCCACCGCTAATTCAAAGCAAAAATGGGAAAGGGAAAGATTCACATCAACATCTTCGTAATTGGACACGTAAATTCTCGCAAGTCCACCACAACCAGCCACCTGATCTACAAATGTGGTGGAATCGACAAACGAACCATCAAAAAGTTTGAGAAGGAGGCTGCTGAGATGGGAAAAGACTCCTTCAAGTATGCCTGGGTCTTGGACATGGTATCACTATTGACATCTCCCCGTGGAAATTTGAGACCATCAAATACTATGTGACTATCAGTGATGCCCCAGGACACAGAAACTTCATAAAAAACATGATTACAAGTACATCCCAGGCTGACTGTGCTGTCCTGATTGCTGCTGCTGGTGTTGGTGAATTTGAAGCTGTTATCTCCAAGAATGGGCAGACCCGTGAGCATGCTCTTCTGGCTTACACCCTGGATGTGAAACAACTAATTGTCGGTGTCAACAAAATGGATTCCACCAAGCCACCATACAGTCAGAAGAGATACAAGGAAATCGTTAAGGAAATTAGCACCTACATTAAGAAAATTGGCTACAACCCTGACATAGTAGCATTTGTGCCAATTTCTGGTTGGAATGATGACATGTTGGAGCCAAGTGCTAATATGCCTTGGTTCAAGGGATGGAAAGTCACCCGCAAAGATGGCAGTACCAGTGGCACTGCGCTGCTGGAAGCTTTGGACTGTATCCTGCCACCAACTTGTCCAACTGACAAGACTCTGCGACTCCCCCTCCAGGATTGGGGGTATTGGCACTGTCCCTGTGGGCCGAGTGGAGACCGGTGTTCTCAAACCTGGCATAGTGGTTACCTTTGCTCCAGTCAATGGAACAACTGAAGTCAAGTCTGTTGAAATGTACTATGAAGCTTTGAGTGAACTCTTCCTGGGGACAATGTGGCCTTCAATGTAAAGAACTTGTCAGTCAAAGATGTTAGATGAGGCAATGTGGCTGGTGACAGCAAAAATGACCCACCCATGGAAGCAGCTGGCTTCACTGCTCAGGTGATTATCCTGAATCATCCAGGCCAAATTAGCGCTGGCTATGCTCCTATTCTCGATTGTCACACAGCCCACATAGCATGCAAGTTTTCTGAGTTTAAAGAAAAGATCAATCATCGTTCTGGTAAGAAACTGGAAGATGGCCCCAAATTCTTGAAGTCTGGTGATGCTGCCATTGTTGATATGATCCCTGGCAAGCCCATGTGTGTTGAGAACTTCTCTGACTATACTCCACTGCTGTTCGTGGCATTAGGCAGACAGTTGCTGTGGGTGCCATCAAAGCTGTGGACAAGAAGGCTGCTGGAGCTGGCAAAGTCACCAAGTCTACCCAGAAAGCTCAGAAGGCTAAATGAATATTACCCCTAACACCTGCCACCCCAGTCTTAATCAGTGGTGGAAGAATGGTCTCAGAACTGTTTGTCTCAATTGGCCATTTAAGTTTAATAGTAAAAGACTGGTTAATGATAACAATGCATTGTAAAACTATCAGAAGGAAAGAATGTTTTGTGTACCATTTTGTGTGTGTGTGTGTGTGTGTGTGTGTGTGTGTGTGTGTGTAGCAGTTTTAAGTTATTAGTTTTCAAAATCAGTCCTTTTTAATGGAAACAACTTGACCAAAAATCTGTCACAGAATTTTGAGACTCATTAAAATAAGTTTAATGAGAAAAAACCATTCTACAAGATAAATTATTTTTATAAAAGCTCATTATATTATCACAACAATATAATCTAACAAAAAGGATTCATTTTCAACTTTCCAGTAGGCCTGAAATACTAGTATATGTTAATCTATCATGCCCTGTATTTCTACTTATATATAATATTAATAAGAAAAACAAAAAAGTATCTTCATAATAAACAAGACACATCTCTGACGTGCTTAACGGCAATTTGGTGATGAGTGACTGACTAAGAAGGCTATAATTTTTTTTTTGTTTTGTTTTTTGCAGCAGCAGCAGATTCATAGGTTATAGAAACACGGAAAGAAGCAAGGTCCATATCTAATATGACATCATTTCCCTACTTTAATGATGTGTATTTTAAGATCCAGAATCATTTTATAGACAAAAAGGTGTAAAGAAATGAGAAAATGGCAGATCAGGAAAAACATGAGTTGCTACCACCTGATGAG
Source organism: Montemys delectorum (assembly GCA_019843815.1). Taxonomy (NCBI): domain Eukaryota; kingdom Metazoa; phylum Chordata; class Mammalia; order Rodentia; family Muridae; genus Montemys; species Montemys delectorum. Next base: position 35,569 of record JADRCD010208481.1, on the reverse strand, counting down.
ACACAGCATTTACAGTCATAAACTGCTAGCAGCTGTTGGTGTCTCCATAATGTAAGCATGGGAACAGGCCTGTCAAAGTCAGGGAAATAAGGAGGAAGGTTTCAGGATCCTCAAGACTGACTGCTGAACTCTCTGTCAGTGACAGAGTCAGGGAAAGGGGTGTTATTACCATTAGTTGTATTCACATTGAAGACCTCAACAAATGGATCTCTGTACCAATCCAGTGGCACACAGATGTCTTCGGTTAAAGAGGTCACAAAACCAAAGCAAAATCATGAATCTGAAAAAGGAGCTAGCAGGAATGGGGGTAGGATAGTCAATAGGAATGGGAAGGTGGTAAAAGTTTAATCGCAGTACATTTTGTGCATGAAATTGCTGACAAAATTAATCAATAAAAGTAATTTTGTCATTAAAGTGTTAAAAGTTTACTTTTACGATAATATGTTCTATTTCTTTTTCCTAAAATGTAGCAATTTGATTCTTCTCCAAACCTTGTTTTGTTTGTGTATCTTGTATACCTCAACATCTAGCAAGTTAATAGGTCATGCATATCAAATTTAATTTAATTTATTCTTGGCTTCCTTAATTAAAATAAGGAGAAGATGAATACTTGTAAATTGCTCATGACTACATCTCATATAAATAAGATATTCATAAAAGTGCTGAGTACATTATGAGTGATAAAGTGCATTCAAAATTTAAATCAAAAGCTGATCATTCTGTTATCCATTCCCTTATTAGTGACAGATTCTTTGCAGTGTATAAAAGTTATAAATGACAAACTGTTCTTATGGATAATCTTATAATGAGGTCAATTCTCAGAAAATGACAGGTAAAAGAGTAAAAGACACTCCTTGCCCCCTTTTGTTGTGGCAACTGTATCAGGTATTCAGGCAGATCTTGAACTCACTACGAAACGAAGGATGACCTTGAGCCTCTGAATTTTGATTTTCCTGCTTCCATTTCCTGAGTACTGAGATTTAAGTATGCACAACCACAGCAAAATTATTGGTTTGGGATCAAACTTGCCTGCTAGATGAGATTGCGCCAGCAGAGCTACATCACTAGCCATTCTTCCTCCTCTTGTATCATTCTTGACTGCAGCCAGCTGAAGACCATCCTTTATACTTTCTCTCTTCATTCTTCATTGTAATGGATCTATTGGTTCCATTTACAGGTCACTTTATTCCTATGGGTTAGTTAAGAGAATTCAAAATACTAATTAAAAATTCCTTTTTTTCTCTTTTGTTGAAGAAATTACTCCAATAAGACATGGAATTTCGACCCCTGGAAATAGGCAAAAGAGCCATTTTCTCTATGGTGACTTTCTAAGGCAGGACCAGCCAGGAGGCACAGGCCACAGAAGTGGCAAAACAGTTGGAACAGGATCCTTCCTACTTCCATCTACACCCAGGAAGTGTGCCTGTTCCACAGCCCTCTGTGCACTTTTCCTGCCAGGGGGGAGCTGGTCTCCAGGGAGTGTTCTGACCCTGGGACTCAGGAATGATCTCTATTTTCTCTACTATGACTTTCTTTCTTTCTTTCTTTCTTTCTTTCTTTCTTTCTTTCTCTCTCTCTCTCTCTCTCTCTCTCTCTCTCTCTCTCTCTCTTTCTTTTTCTTATTTCTTTCTTTCTTCCTTTCTTTTTTTTTTGAGATAGAGTTTCTCTGTATAGCCATGGCTGTCCTGAAACTCACTCTGTAGACCAGGTTGGCCTTGAACTGCCAGGACAAGCCAGGAGGCATAGGCCACAGAAGTGGCAGAGAAGCTAGGACAGGGTCCTTTCTGCATCCATCTGCACCAAGGAGAGACAGCTGATCCACAGCCCTCTGTGCATGGGTCTTACCAGGAAAGAGCTGATCTCCCAGGAATGCTGACACAGGTTTACAGACCCACAGGAAGAACAAACTCCAACCAGAGACAGCAAGAACATCTAACACCAGAGATTATCAGATGGTGAAAGGCAAACCCAAGAATCTTACCAACAGAAACCTATACCACTTGGCATCATCAGAACCCAGTACTCCCACCACAGCAAGTCCTGGAAACCCCAACACACTGGAAAATCAAGTTTTAGATCTGAAATCATATCTCATGATGCTTATAGAGGAATTTAAGAAGGACATAAATAACTCCCTTAAAGAAATACAGGAGAACACAGGTAAACATGTACAAGCCCTGAAAGAGGATACTCAAAAGTCCCTTAAAGAATTACAGGAAAACACAACCAAAGAGGTGAAGGAATGGAACAAAACCATTCAGGATCTAAAAATGGAAGTAGAAACAATTAAGAAATCATAAAGAGACACAACTCTGGTGATAGAAAAACCTAGAAAAGAAGTCAGAAGAAATAGATGCAAGCATCACCAACAGAATACAAGAGATAAGAAGATAGGATCTTAGATGCAGAAGATACCATAGAAAAATGTTGACATAACAGTCAAAGAAAACACAAAATTCAAAAAGATCCTAACTCAAAACATCTAGGAAATCCAGGACACAATGAGAAGACCAAACCTAAGGATAATAGGTATAGAAGAGAGTGAAGACCTCCAACATAAAGGGCCAGTAAATATCTTCAACAAAATTATAGAAGAAAACTTCCCTAACCTAAAGAAAGAGATGCCCATGAACATATAAGAAGCCTTCAGAACTCCAAATAGTTTGAACCAGAAAAGAAATTCCTCCTGTCACATAATAATCAAAACACCAAATGCACTAAATGAAGAAAGAATATTAAAAGCAGTAAGGGAAAAATGTCAAGTAACATATAAAGGCAGACCTATCAGAATAACACCAGACTTCTTGCCAGAGACTATGAAAGCCAGAAGATCCTGGGCTGATGTCATACAGACCCTAAGAGAACATAAATGCCAGCACAGGCTACTATACCCAGAAAAACTCTCAATTACAGTAGATGGAGAAACCAAGGTATTTCATGACAAAACCAAATTTACACAATATCTTTCTACAAATCCAGCCCATCAAAGAGTAATAAATGTAAAACTCCAACACAGGGATAGAAACTACAGCCTAGAAAAAGCAAGAAAGTGATCTTTCAAAAAAAACAAAAAACAAAAAACAAAAACAAAAGAATATAGTCACATGAACAGAATTCAAACTCTAACAACAAAAATAAGAGGAAGCAACAATTACTTTTCCTTAATATTAAGTAATATCAATGGACTCAATTCCCCAATAAAAAGACATAGACTAACAGACTGGCAACGTAAACAGGACGAAACATTTTGTTGCAAACAGGAAACCTACCTCAGTGACAAAGACAGACACTGCCTTAGATTAAAAGGCTGGAAAACAATTTTCCAAGTAAATGGTCCCAAGAAACAAGCTGGGGTAGCCATTTTATATTGAATAAAATTGACATTCAACCTAAAGTGATCAGAAAAGAGAAGGAGGGACACTTCATACTCATCAAAGATAAAAATCTACCAAAATGACCTCTCATTTCTGAACCTCTATGCTCCAAATCAAAGGGCATCTACATTCATAAAAGAAACTTTACTAAAGCTCAAAGCACACAATGCGCCACACACAAAAACAGTGGGAGATTTCAACACCCCACACTCTGCAATGGACAGATCATGGAAACAGAAACTATACAAACACACAGTGAGACTAAGAGAAGTTATGAAACAGAGGGATGTAACAGATATCTATAGAACTTTTTATCCTAAAACAAAAGGATATACCTTCTTCTCAGCACCTTATGGTACCTTCTCCAAAATTGACCATATAATCAGTCACAAATCAGGCCTCAACAGATACAAGAAGATTGAAATAATTCCTTTCGTCCTATATCAACATGGACTAAGGCTGCTCCTGAATAACAACATAAACGATAGAAAGCCTCAGACACACGGGAGCTCAACAACACTCTACTTAATGAAAACTTGTTTAAGGAAGAAATAAAGAAACAAATTAAAGATTTCTTAAAGTTTAATAAAAATGTAGTCTCAAGATATTCAAACTTATGGGACACAATGAAAGCAGTCCTAAGAGGAAAACTCATAGCTCTGAGTGCCTCCAAAAAGAAACTGGAGAGATCATATACCAGCAATTTGACAGCACATCTGAAAGCTCTAGAGTGAAAAGAACCAAATTCACCCGAGGAGTCCAGGGCAGGAAATAATCAAACCCAGGACTGAAATCAACCAAGTAGAAACAAAAAGAACTATACAAAGAATCACCAAACCAGGAGCTGGTACTTTGAAAAAATCAACAAAATAGATATATACCCTTAGCCAGACTAACTAGAGGACACTGTGATAGTATCCTCATTAACAAGATCAGAAATATAAAGGGAGACATAACAACAGAAACTGAGGAAATCGAAAAAAATCATGAGATCCTACTACAAAAGCCTATATTCAACAAAACTGGAAAAGTTGGATGAAATGGACAATTTTCTAGACAAATACCAGGTATCAAAGTTAAATCAAGATCAGATAAATGATCTAAACAGTCCCATATCTACTAATGAAATAGAAACAGTCATTAATAGCTTCCCAACCAAAAAGAGCCCAGAACTCTTTTAGTGGATTTAGTGCAGAGATTTATCAGACCTTCGAAGAATACCTAATACCAATACCCCTCAAACTATCCTACAAAATAGAAACAGAAGGTACTCTACCCAATTCGTAATATGAAGCCACAATTACTCTGATACCTAAACCACACAAAGACCTAACAAAGAAAGAAAAGTTCAGACCAGTTTCCCTTATGAATATAGATGCAAAAATACTCAGTAAAATTCTTGGCATATACCCTTAAGATGCTCCAACATGTAATAAGGACACATGCTCCAGTATGTTATAGCAGCCTTGTTTATAATAGCCAGAAGTTGGAAAGGACCCAGATGTCCTTCAACAGATGAATGGATACAGAAAATGTGGTAAATTTACACAATGGAGTACTACTCAACTCTCAACTATTAAAAACAATGAATTCATGAAATTCTTAGGGAAATGGATGGATCTGGAGAATACCATCCTGAGTGAGGTAACCCAATCACAAAAGAACACACATGGTATGCACTCACTGATAAGTGGATATTAGTCCGAAAGCTCAGAATACCCAAGATACAATTCACAAACCACAAGTAACTCAAGAAGAAGGAAGACTAACGTGTGGATACTTCAATCTTCTTAGAAGGGGGAACAAAATACTCATGGAAGGAGTTGCAGAGACAAAGTGTGTAGCAGAGACTGAAGGAAAAGCAATCCAGAGACTGCCCCATCTGAGAATCTTTCCCATATACAATCACTCAACCCAGACACTAATGTGGATATTAGCAAGTGCTGGCTAATGGGAGCCTAATATAGCTGTCTCCTGAGAGGCTCTGACAGTGCCCAACTAATACAGAAGTAGAGGCTCACAGCAGTCCATTGGACTGAGAACAGAGTACCCAATGAAGGAGCTAGAAAAAGGACCCAAGGAGCTGAAGGGGTTTGCAGCCCCATAGGAGGAACAACAATATGATCTAACCAGTACTCCCAGAGCTCCCAGAGACTAAACCACCAACCAAAGTGTACACATGGTGGGACTCATGGCTCCAGCTGCATATGTAGCTATGGATGGTCTAATAGATCATCAATGGGAGGAGAGTCCTTGGTGAAGGTTCCATGTCCCAGTGTTGATGAATGCCAGGGCTAGGAAGCAGGAGAGGGTGGGTTTGCGAGCCGGGGTAGGGGGAAGGAAACAGAGGTTTTATTTGGAGAGACAACACAAAAAGGGGGTATCATTTGAAATGTATATAAAGAAACTATCTAATAAAAAAGATATAGAATTTATCTCTGCTCTAAAACTGTTTAAAGAAGAAAAATTCTTTTTTTAAAGTTATACTTAACAATTTTTTAACACAGACCTGAAAATATACTAAAATTATTCTGTGTCTTATTAGTTAATTATTTTTTAGTTGTGTTAATTATAATGATAATATATTTATAGATAATAGTGCTTTATAGTAAATATATTGTATTGTATTCCAGGCAAATAATTTACTCAACATTTAACCAGATTTTGTATAGATATTGCAAATTAGGAAGTGATGTGGATAGTGTTTCATGATTGGAATTATTGATATTGGAATAACCTGATAGGGGACATTTGAATTGTGTCATTAATTTTGTTTAAAATGTCTTAGGCAATAATTTAAAGAAACTGAGTATCCTTCTGAATATTGGGAAATTACTTGAACACTGGGGTATTTAATATTAGTTGTTGTTGTGATAGAACCTAGAATCACTTAGGAGAGAAACTTCTGGACATGTCTGTGAAATTCCACCCCAGATGTAGGCAACTCCATCCATGGGTCAGGATCTCAGACTAAGAAATAGAAAGCAATCAGAGGGTTAGCATTACACTCTGATTTCTGACTGTGGAAATAATGTGACCAGCCTCTTCAAAATCTTCCTGCTATGCTATCTCCCTAACTGGATGGATGCTATAAACCTTCAGTCTTTTAGTCCAAACAACCTCTTTATTCCATACATGTATTTTGTCACTGCAGTAAGAAAATGGCCTTGTACTTATCATTACAGAGTTTGACACAAGATGATGAACACACAAACTGGTAAGTAGGGAGAGGAGTTTGGGAGCATCAGTCTCCAAAGCATTTTAGGAAGAGCAGGTTAGCTGTGTGGACAAATGTTTTAGAGAATCCTTCAGCTAAGGACTATGTATATTGACAAATATTATCCCCAACATTTGGCTTAAACAAAGATTTACATTACTATTGTGAGGAAAAGCAAACAAGATAGAGCTATATAGATCTATCCTATTGTACAATTTATGGTGACCTAGACTAAAAATAGCTCAAAAATAGAAGATCCCTATATGCTCATCAGTACACTCTTGTGCCTTGTCTAGATGAGATTCAAGAGTCTTCAAATGTTACTAGCCGACAGGATGTCTATGATGTCAATAACCTCTACATTTTAGTGGAGATTTTTTCACCTTGTCTATAGGTATGAATTGTTTTCTTTACACAGATTATAGTGTTTGACTCTTGGTCTCTGAGTTTCCTCCTTACTTCTACTTATAAGTCAGTTTCCAAGGTCCCAACTACAATTATGACCATATTAGATAAACCTGGTACTCTAAATGTAAGTGAATTAAGCATCTGCCTTTTCAACATCAGAGGAGGGCCTAGTTCCACTGTAATAGAAGACAATTCCATCAGAAAGAAAAGTATTTCTAGCTTCATAACCTCAGACATGTTTACAGACATAGCAATAAAATTAGCTGCATAGCAAGAAAAAGACAGCTCATAGTTCCTTATGAATATGTGTCCTGTATATGTGATGTTAAATTTTGTTATGTTATTAATACATCAAATTTCTCTTTCTAAATGTTTGTGTATATGCCACTTGGATAATGTCATAAGTAAAATTATTTTGTAAATTCCAAACATAGGAAGAAATACTTTTTTTTTTGTTTTTGTTTTTGTTTTTCAAGACAGGGTTTCTCCGTGTAGCCCTGTCTGCCCTGGAACTCACTCTGTAGACCAGGCTGGCCTCAAAATCAGAAATCCGCCTGCCTCTGCCTTCCAAGTGCTGAGATTAAAGGCGTGCACCACCACCTCCCGGCTCTCCATGGAATATTCTTATACATACAACATATACTGTGTATAAATATGTCTAATTTAACCACTTCAATTTTAATTACATATAACATCATTTTTATTGGTAGGAAAATTGAAAGTATTTCCTACTATAAGTTAGGAAACGAGGCTTTTAAGAATTAAGTTCCAGTTACATAGTTAAAACCTTTGATCTTCTGATAAATTTAGCACAGTATCTGGACATTAGGAAGCTCAACTGGAAATTTGTAACTAAATGAAAGAGTCCAGGAGTAATCATACACATTTGCATAGCCATAGGATGTGTTTCAATCATTGTCCCTAAGTCTTCATTTTCCAGAATATGATATACTTACACATTTGTATTCTGACAAGTCTAGAACATGGAAAATTATATGACATTTAAACATTTAATACATTTTAAAATTACCATAATTTAATGATCATTGAACATATTCCAGTAAAATATCAGGATTATGCTTAGACATAAATTTTTATCTCAAGACTAGAGAAATTATATATATTTATACATACATATACAAGCACAGATATATAATTATACGTGATTCTTTTATGAAACATTTGCTTTAAAAAGCAAATGCTTTTTTCAAGAAGTAAAAAGGACAGTAAAGGTCTACTTTTAAGCACTAGGGAAACATTAGAACATGATTATTTCAACTATAGGACACGATGGTAAAGCAGTGCATTGTTGAAAATAGCTGGATGCTTGAATTCCTGGAAATGAATATTTTCATAAACTTTTCAGTTTCTCAGTGACACAGTGAGTCCAATCTCATCTATTCTTTTAGAAAAATGAATGTTCTCTAAAACATTGTTCATTCATCAACAACCACAAAAATTGTTCAGTTCCTGACTTTATTATGTGAACAGAATGTCCTTACTCTGCCAACAGCCTACCTTGGTATTTTAACAAAGGAAAGAAAATAAGTTGCATTGTATTATGATCAGAGTAATTTTGGAAATTTTATTCTTCTGTTACTACGTATTTTTCTCTAGAATATAAGCAAATGGGGCTATCTGTAATGAAAGTACATGGTTGGAACTAATTTAGAATTCTAAGGCAATGTCTAGGATACGGACAGTAATTCCACTTTCCACAACTCTCAGTCAAAATGGATTAGGAAAAGTATAAGACACCTAGAAAGTTAAGCTCAGTGGTAATTTGCTATTGTTAACCCACAATCAACAGCAACTCTGTGAAACTCAAGGAATTCTTATTTGTTCTTGCTTGTTTTTAACCTCTTTTAACCTCTGAGACTCAAAGGCAGGTAGGGATGTGAGGCTTATTTCTGAAGATACTACAGAAAGTCAGTTATTATCCAGGAAAGTTAGTAAATCTGGGATTTTCTGTTTGACTCCAGTTTATGCACTAAAAGCCAATTTTATATAGAAAAATAAAAAATACCACATGAGTTTTCTTAGGCAACAGTGCAATCTTACAATGAATTTCCAGTATTACTTGCTTTCTCAGGATCCCCAACAGATACCCAAGTCTATACAAGGTCATCTCCTTACTTAAATATTCCTACTTCAACATAAATCCAAGCCTTTCTTTGTCCCTGTACTAAATATCACTCACCTATACCTTTATATTGGCTAACATATCCTCCCTGGCAGCTTCATTTCTGAACTGATTTCATCCAACCATAGCCACATTTCATCTCAATATAGTTTCCCATATATAGTCCCTTTTAAAGCTTCTCATATGCCATATTCCATATTAATTTGCCATTCTCACTAGTCTATGCACACCTGAATATAAAGGAAATACATCTCATTGCATATTCAGTTCTAAAATGATCCACACTTTGCTTTCATCTGTCCATAGACATCAATAAATTAATTCATAACAAGCAAATGTTTAGCCTACTTTGACTAGCTGATACATGATTTACTAAGTTCACTCCATTATGAAAGTCTTCCAGATATATAATGATAAGATATTTATCATTGACATGCTTTCTGTATTCAAAAATGGTCCACTTTAAAGTGTGCTCCAGAAAATATATTATAAGCCAATGACTAGACAGATATATTTCACCTCTGATTCTTAATTATCACCGCTGAATAGGAAAATTACTAATTTGACATGAAACCTTAATGTGAAATTCTTTAAAAGTTACCTTTGCTTTTATATTTAACAGGTGGTAAGACAGGATGCCAACAACATTTTAAGACCTAGTATCATAGTGTTATGTATTAAATGCATGTGGGCCGATACTACAATCTTGGGCATAGTTCTTGTAAAACTATGTCCACATATGATTCTTGGTTTATTTATTTTTCAAGGTGGAGGTGTCAGGGTCTGCATAAATAAATGCTGTTTTTCCAGTGAATGGAGGAACTTAGCAAGTAAATCAGGCATGAAGGAATGAATAGCACATAGATGAGAAATGTTCAATATCTCTTGAAAATACTCTATAAATATTCTGCATAGAAATTTTTTCAGGAGAATAGGCTTATTATGACAAGAACAAGTTATTACATTTATTTAAAATTTAGTTATGCATGTTTTAATGAGTGATGATTGCTAAGAGTATGATACTGGTGGAATGTATACAGAGAGAATGGTAGAGACTAGCATTTCTAGACTAGTGTGTTACCCTCATTTGTTATCAACCATAAAAAAAACACTTAGACCTTCTCTTAGTGTAGATAATGGAGGTATGTTTGATAAATTTGTCAGTCTCATCTTCTTTCTGCTACTATAAGTAAAATTGCTGATATAAACAAGTTACAAGATACAAGCTCAAGCTCCTTTTTTTTTTTTTTTTCAATTTCAGGTACACTACACTTCTATGATCTGTTGGTTGCTTATGTATCAGGCTTGTGTCAGGACAGCATATCATGTTGGGAAGTAGGTAGTAGACAAAAAGCAGCTGATTTCATGGCCTGCTTGAAAAAGAAAGGCAATATTCTTCAAATATAATCCCAATGACCAAAATCCTCCCACTACACCATACAGTCAAAGGCTCCACAGTTTTCTAATAATACCACTGGGTAAAGACTAAGCTACTGGTCTTAAGAGTACATTTGTGATTCTAATTATAGAAATGCATATATAAAGTGTTGATAATATTTAAAGTACCTAAAATATAAATGGTGCTACTTAATCCTACTTGTTAAATATTTGTATTACTAACCACACAAAATTTGGACTATTGCAAACATACGGCATATTTTGAACTATATACAGCAGCATATGTCACCTCTCTATCATTTTACACATCGTTTCTATTCTATCACCTCTATCTATCTATCTATCTATCTATCTATCTATCTATCTATCTATCATCTATCTGTCTATCCCCATCATTCCACTTATATGGATATTATATATATATGTATATATATATATTCTATATGTCAATTATTCTATCTCTATCTATCTATTCACCCAATCACAAATAGTTAGAGCTTTTCTTACTGCTGTACTGGAATGAAATGCATTTTAGCATCCACTGTCTTGATTTGATGCCACTAAAGATGTTCATCATTCTCAATGATGAGTTTTATTGGTATAAATTGATTGTCTAATTGGTTCATGCTGAATGCTCTAAGTATCTGGCTGTTATGCTCTTATCAAGTAGAAATTGCTAATATGACCTAGTCATGATATTTTGTCCAGTATAAACATTAAAATGTACCAGGTCCTCCCCTCAGTTGCTGATACTCCCTCCTGTTATTTATCTACACTAGCCTACTCTATTTATTTCTGAAAATTAGTGGCAATTTTCACTGTCAGCAGAGTAATGTTTCTTTATACTCTGGATGAAGAATAACTTTTAGTGACTAGTTGGTAACCATAGCATAGTTAGAGATTTATTCATTTCTTGAAGTAGAAGGTTCTCCCCAGTAGAAATTAGACTCTTTAAACTGATAGAAAATGAAACTCAGCAAGTAGGAAACAAATACACCCAGTGGGCAACTGAAAGTATATGATCAGGATGGTAGATGTTCTAGCATTTCTGCATTCTTATTGCCCAGTTTTTGACCTGAACTCTCATTGTCAGCATCTACATGCCTACATCCAAATGCCAGAGAATTAATGATGACAGAATGGATCCTCCAAACTATCATATACTGGAACTGTGAAGTATGGCTGCTTTAGATCCTTCATATTTTAGTAAACTATGATCTTGTATCTTGATTTATCCTACAAGATACAACCTTACCTATAGTGCAAACAGCATGAGAGGGTAGCATTTACTGTTTTCCTTCCTCTATGTCCACTACATGTCTTAGAGGAATACGCTTAGCCTGCTTACCTGTCATCAAAAATAATGTTGATTCAAAGAGAAAAGTTGTATTTCTAATCCTTGAATTTCTGAATCCAAGTATCCTAGCTATAAGGAGCATAGGAACATAGAATTGTTATTTTTAACATTTGAAAATATATGTATAACATCTTGAAAGACATCATGAAAACCTACCTAATCTGGTTTACTTCCCCCAAACTGGTACTTATAGAGATGACTTTATGAAGTCATTCAACATTCCTCCCTACCGATTATTTATACATAATATAATACACCTACAGAATTAGTAAAGTATAATTTCAGAGTTACATCATTATACATTTGTCATTATAAAATAGATCTTTCCTTGGTAAAAAACCATTGTTGAATAGGATTCATTAGTGGTTTGTGGAACTTTGCTTGTGTCTTCATATAATAGTGATGACCAAAGAACTAAAAACAGATATCCTATAAAATTTGTGTTTTCTTTACTTCATCAATATAAACAAATTGCTTTTCTTTACCTAGTTAAGAAAATGATTTCAGTATAGTTGACTTACAATCCAGGCGCTGGCTCTTTTACTGGAGGAAAGCTACCTCACCAAAACATCTAATTTGTAGTAATACTGACAGGTTGTGTATTTAACGTTTGTGTTTGCTGAACCAGCAGTTCATACCTTTGCCACTTGCAAACTCTCAGTCCTTTATGTTATAATTAGTCCATGCATGAGCCCACTTGTATAAGCATTGTTAAGATTCAATATATAAACTATGTGGAATCTAATGGACAAAGTTCCCTCCCTACAAACCTCTGAGACAGTTTCCATTAGACTCAGGTGGCCATAGAGTGTTCTTTAGCAATTGTTTTATGTTTCTGTAGAAAAGTATTTTGGTTACTGTACAAAGTAATGTTGAGTGCCATGAAGCCAGAGATACAATAATAACAAGGTCTAACTTTCAGTTAGTCCTCTTCACAAATCACCTGAATAGTAACTAAAATTCTCATTAACCCAATGGGTAAACTTTAAATAATTGGCTTGTAAAGTTTGTTTTATCCTTTATTATTAAAAATTTGTAATTAAAACAGAATCATATCACACTCCCCTTCCCCTTCCCTTTTCTCCCTCCCTCCATCTCCTGCAGTGTTCCCCACTCCCTCGCAAGTGGATTGCCTCTTTTTTTTTTCTTATTACTATTTACTTATTCATATATACATATATATACATAGGACCTGCTGAGTCTGTTTAGTATGGCTTGTGTGATTATAGTTTCAAGGTAGACCACTTTGTATTGGATGTTCAATTGAGGATTATCAGTCCTGGGATAGGATAATTATCTCTTTCTCGGCAGTCAATTTCTCAGAGAATTTCAGTATTTGTATTTAAATGTCATGATGATTTCACTGAAGGAAAGGATGGTACAGTTCTTAGACAGTTTATTTTCCTCAACAAATTCATATCTTTGGCTTTAGAATAGTAAATAGAATATTCACCATACCCAGGCTTAAACCTTCCTGGAATATGTGATTCAACAGTATGAAGACATTACCAGTGTGTTACAAGAAATGCCAGATTTTCCAATAAATCTCCAGATATTCTTCTCACAATGTTTTCTGTTCAAACAGAGGGGCATTATTTTCTGGTAGGAAGTCAGGAAAAAAAATTGTTTTTTATAGAAAAAAACAGTAACCAGTTAGAAAGCTGCAGATAAACCTTATCTAGACAACTTGCAAGCTAGTAATATAATATTAGCTAGCCCTTTGTGTGGACTACAGCATAAACACACCAACTCTTTTGAGCTGTTGTTAAGACCCAGGCAGCTGACCCCTGTTGTTGAATTGGGAATGGCTGAAAGAAGCTGCAGAGAGGGGAACCCTGTAGTAGAACCAGCAGTCTCAATTAATCTGAATGTCCAAGATCTCTCAAACACTGGACCACAAAACAGATATACACCAACTGATATGAAGCCCACAACAAGCATACAGTAGAGGACTGCCCGGTTTGTGTTCATTCAGAGATGATGCACCTAACCCTCAAGAGACTGGAGCCCCAGGAAGTTTATAGGTCAGGTGGGGTGGGGGTGGGGACATCCACATAGAGAAGGGGATGCAGGAGGAGGTGTGGGATGTGGAGCAGTAGGAGAGTGGATGGGGGAACAGAGAATGGAATATGGAGTGTAAAAATTAATTAATTTATAAAATTAAAAAAAAAAAAGATTGAGGCCAGGAAAGGGAGAGTCCAACACATCTAAAACCAGAAAGAATATAAAAGGCTGAAAAGCTGGAATTAATCATCTGTCGTGAATATATGCACAGTACCTATGATTTGATAATTTCTGTCAATTCAGACTTGGGTTAGGGTGCAGGAGACATGTGTACAAAAGAAGAGATTCTTAGCTTGGTGTTTCATTATATAAATGTATGTCTGAAGACCATTGTAAGTCATATAATCTGTTTTGTGTGTGATGCCAATTCTCAGAAACTGCTAGCAATAGAGGCATATGACAAAGTGTGTATTGTTTTTCCTACAAATATAGAACAAAAATTCTTAACAGTTTCATTTTAGATTGGTGACATTCTCAGTCTCCTTTGTTCAGCTTCTTTATCTCTGTCTTCCAGTCAGCCATTTTCTTTTTCTTCTTCATTTCCTTTCCCCAACCCTTGCTCTCTCCTACCATCTGATTACTTAATTCCGCTTCCACAGAAACCTCTAAGATATTTTTTATCTATCCTTCAACTCTATAACCCCAGTTTCCTCTCCTGTAACTTTTTGTATACACGTTATTTTTCTACTGGGACTTTTTAATTTGAAATACGTCATTTTGTTAGGCTTCAATACTTTACTCATGACCAACCAGATCATTTTCTCTAACTTAAAAATCATCTGTAGGCAGAGACATCATTTGCCTTGTCCACATAAAATTAGTGTCAGTGACATATGCTAATAAATCATATAATATATAGAGGGTAGTAACCCATTCTTCCTCAAGGCTGGGAAACTGATGTTCAGTTCATTTATATAAATTGGTTATTGTTCAGTTAGTGGAGGGGAACAGACCTGGAATTTGAAGGCAGGGGACAAGGTTTATTGTTTGTTTGTTTGTTTGTTTGTTTGTTTTGTGTGTGTTTTTATTAACCATTTTATTTGTTTACATTTCAAATGATAATCGGTCTCCTCTTATGTTGTTTAACTTTCCTCCTTGTTTACATAGTACTACACTCTTGTTTCATGTACTATTACCCTCTTCTTGATAAATCTTTCTTTTCCTTCTTAAAGGTATTATAAATCTGAATATTGTTTCACGTTTGAGTTATATACCACTATTTTTATTGTATACACTTAAGGCATGAGGTGTGATGCTTTGATGTACATTAAGAAATGATTATGCCCACAACAGCCAGAGGAAGCTCCAATCTCAGGCACTCTAACATGCCCAGGATTATAGGATCAGAGGTGAGGAGGACACAACATCTGTTCCAACACCGGGAGTAACTGGGACCAGTGGGACCCAGGCACACAGGAACTCTGCCAGTCCAGTGACACGAGTTCCTTCGGGTCTGTCTGGGCCAGTGCCTTGAGCAGACCTTGGGCACAAACTCCACAGCAATTCTCATAATACCCAGAAGAAGCTCTACTCCCAGGCTCTCTAACAGGCCCAGGATCACAGGGTCCCAGAATCACAGAATTACAGAGATAGCTTGACTCTGAGGAGTTCTGACACAACAAGGATCACAGTAAGGATAGGCTCCAGTCAGATATAGCCAGGGCAGGTTGCACTAGAGACTACCAGATGGCAGGAGGCAAGCGTGAGAACATAAGCAATAGAAACCAAGGTTACTTGGCATCATCAGAACCCAATTCTCCCACCATAGTAAGTCTTGGACACACCATCACACTGGAAAAACAAGAATCAGATCTAGAATCACTTCTCATGATGATGATACATGACTTTAAGGACATAAATAACTCCCTCAAAGAAATACAGGAGAACACAGGTAAACAGCTAGAAGCCGTTAAAGAGGAAACACAAAAATCCCTTAAAGAATTACAGGAAAACACAATCAAACAGGTGAAGGAAATGAACAAAACCATCCAGGATCTAAAAATGGAAATAGAAACAATAAAGAAATCACAAAGGGAGACAACCTTGGAGTTAGGAAACTTAGGAAAGAGATCAGGAGTCATAAATGCAACCATAACCAACCAAATGCAAGAGATAGAAGAGAGAATCTCAGGGGCAGAATATATCATAGAAAACATTGACAGAACAGTCAGAAAAAATACAAAAAAAAGCAAAAAACTTCTAACCCAAAACATCCAGGAAATCCAAGACACAATGAGAAGACCAAACCTAAGGATAATAGGTATAGAAGAAAGTGAAAACTCACAACTTAAAGAGCCAGTAAATATCTTCAACAAAATTATAGAAGAAAACTTCCCTAACCTAAAGAAAGAAATGCCAGAGAACATACAAGAAGCATATAGAATTCCAAATAGACTGGACCAGAAAAGAAATTCCTCCTGTCATATAATAATCAAAACATCAAATGCACTAAACGAAGAAAGAATTTTAAAAGCAGTAAAGGAAAAAGGCAAAGCAACATATAAAGGCAGGCCTATCAGAATTACACCAGACTTCTCCCCAGAGACAATGAAAGCTAGAAGATCCTGGGCAGATGTCATACAGACCCTAAGAGAACACAAATGCCAGCCCAGGCTACAATACTCAGCAAAACTCTCAATCACCATTGATGTAAAAAAACAAGATATTCTGTGACAAAACCAATTTTACAGAATGTCTTTCCACAAATCCAGCCCTACAAAGGATAATAGATGGAAAACACCAACATAAGGACCAAAACTACACCTTAGAAGAAGCAAGAAGGTAATCTTTCAACAAACCCACACAAACCTAATTCTACCTCTAACAACAAAAATATCAGGAAATAACAATTACTTTTTCTTAATATCTCTTGAAATCTTGGTTCTCCTATCTCAGCATCTCTATTAGTAAGATTTTTTATTTGATGTTTTTACACTATACTATGATTTTCAGAACAGCTTACATATTTCAAAATTATTTATACAGCCAAAAGGAATGCAGACAATTAACTTGGGAGGTGGCTTGTAAGAGATCAACAAAGAGTGAGACTGAATGCTTTGCTTGATGTTTGTAACTATTGTATCAAGTTTGAAGAAGAGGACTTTGTAAGTTACTCTTTCTCTGAGATGAATGCTTTTCAAAATCATCACAGCCAATGAACCAGATTCTTACCTTCACCTAATGTCTGTGCCACCCTCCAGGCAGAACCATTGTTCACTGAAACAGTTGGTGAATGACTTCATGTCTTAATACACACACCATTTCTTTCTTTCTTTTTTTTTTACTTTATAAATAAGAATATTTTATTGTTTAAAAATTGGCATGCTTATTCAACACAGCATTGCCATAAATTCACAAATTTCACTAGATTTAAACAAAACAAAACAAACATACAAAAAAAAACTATGAGGGACTATACAGTAAAGTGTGATAAAATTAAAGTTATGGGCACATATAATGTTTATTGTATAACAATTAATCTGATGTCTTTATAAATATCAGCTAAATTAACTCTTGAAAATCTTTGTGGTGATTCATACCATTATTTTTTTTTTTTTTTTGAGGTGAGGATGCTATATATTTCTTAAATGAACGTAACCTGTTCTTGGTGGACTGAGAATGAAGACAATCATTCAAGTCAAATAGCTTTGACCATAGCAGGAAATATGTATCCAAAAATCATGCCTACAATTCATTCCTTGGTACAGCAGAACTGTCAACTCTTAGCTTAGCTACTATGGAGGTAAAATCCTTTGGTGACGTGAGGGTCATTGAAGTACAGCCTTATTACAATGAACTCCAATGTCTAAAAATTGTTCTTATTTTGGGTTTCTACCACAGTAAGAGCCAAGATTTTAAGCTCTACTAAAAACAATACAAACAAAAACCAAAAAGTCTTTATCTATTTATGTTCATTGTTTTTTTTTTAAAAAAAGCTAATAGTGATATATTATTTTAAAATATCATACAGTTAATATGTTTGGAGTTATTTAAATTTTATATTCAGAAAAACATATGTATTTTCAGTATCCATGTAGATAAGCATCTACATAAGACTGTTCAATTGATTGTTGTTTTATACCAAACAACTTTTATAATACTAATTTTTACTGTTACAATATTTTATAAATTTTAAAGAATTTGATAAAAATTATTATAAAATACACAAATATTATAAAAAAGTGATTATTATAATTAATAAATATATTTATTACCTTGTATAATTATCATTTTGTTTTAGAGTAAGAGCCATAAAAAATTAGTGAATTTTGGCATGTAATATAGTATTGCTGATGATTATCATCACACTTCAAATTATATCCGAAGAACATGTCCATCCTTTCGCTGATGATCTGTAAGCTCTATCCAAAGTCACCCATCTTCTCAACCCATGTAACCATGTTCAATATGGCTTATTTGTTTCACATGGGAGATATTTCCATATGTTTCCTTGTCTCTTTCATTCCATTAAACATCCTGTGCTCCGCAGTGTTGCTGCAAATTGCTGAAGTTCCCCATTTGTTAAGAATGAATAATATTTTTTAATATTTATTTATTTATTTACTTAATGTACGTTGCTAAACTGTTGCTGTCTTCAGACACACCAGAAGAGAGCATCAGATCCCATTACAAATAGTTGTGAACCACCATGTGGTTGCTGGGAATCGAACTCAGGACCTCTGGAAGAGCAGTCGGTGCTCTTAAGTGTTGAGTCATCTCTCCAGCCCCATGAACAATATTTTTATATTTATGAATAGATGCTTTATCAAATAGAAGTATATGTGTGTAGGCATTATAATGCACACTTTTGTGTGCAAAACAAGTGGCAGACGTGTCTTGGTCACCATGAGTAACTAACATATGAGGACAGGGCTACTGGTCAGATGTTGATTTCATTTCCTTTGGCTGCAAATTCACAAGTGGGGTGGCTCAATTATAAGGTAGTTGGAGTTTTTTGGGGTTTTTGGGTTTTTTTTTGTTTGTTTGTTTAGGAAATTTATATTTTTCCTCAAAATGACTACACCTGCTGAAAAACTACGAGTGGTTCACGGAAGTCCCCCTTCTCACCCATCTCTTCTCCAACATTGCTTATTTCTTACTTTTATTTTATATTTTTCTGTAATAGTTATCATAACAGTTATAAGATGAGATCTTAGTGTGAATTATTTTTGCATTTCTTCGTAGATTGGTAATCTTGAACATCTTTAGGTATTTGTGAATATACTTGGAAAAATAAAATGTGTCCTAATTGTGTCTTGATCAAAGCTTACTATGCTTGTTTTTGCTAATGTTGTTTGTGTTCTTATACATTTTTGGATTAACCTTCTTTAAGATGATTTATAAAAAAATTTCTATCATTACATAAGTTCCCTGTTTAGGCAGATTGGAGATCTCTTGGAGGGCAGAGGAGCTGGAGGAAACAAGTAGGAGATGGTTATCATACATTTTTTTAAAATGTTGATTTAACAAGTACTAGACAATCACCTAGTAGTGGGCCCCATGACATTTCCTGCATCTGTCATGGGATGAGAACTGCTTTTGGAATTGTTTAGTCTTATTAAACAGCCATGCTGTTCAGATTTCATGATGAAGCTGCCTAGTTGCAGACTCACTGTAAAAGAGATCTGGGAGGGGTAAAACACTGTTACACTTTTGGCTTCAAACTAAGTGATAGAAACCTTACTGAAACTACCTAATGGAACTCAAAATTTGTAGAAATTTCCTGAATTTGTTATAGTGTTTATCCACTTGCATTTGGACATGCTGGAGACCTCTGATTTCACGTAAATTGCTGACTCATTACCTAAAACTTTGCAGTATTATAATCCCTTTGTTTTACATTCTCAGAATTATTCTGATTGGAAATTCAGAACAAGTAATCAACCCATGGAATGAAATTTCCACATTATAAACAGAAGATGTGTACAATCCCAATAAACCAGCTTCAAATGTGTAGCTCTTCCTTTTTCTTTTCTTTTTCTTTTTTTTTTGGTTTTTTGAGACAGGGTTTCTCTGTATAGTCCTGGCTGTCCTGGAACTCATTCTGTAGACCAGTCTGGCCTCGAACTCAGAAATACACCTGCCAATGCCTCCCAAGGGCTGGAATTAAAGGCATGCACCACCACTGTCCGGTGTAGCTCTTTCTTAAACACCTGCCATTATCCAATATTAGCAAAAGGCATGGTGGGAAGAAAATGAATTCTGTGCCTTCTGCTAAGGTAAGAATTTCACTTTTTAAGACTCAACACATGCAGAAAACAGAAGAATGAGTTTTGTGTTAATAAAAAATCAAAGCACTTAATGATACGCAAGACTGGATACAATATATTTATTTATGAAGTCCTGGTGTGTGTGTGTGTGTGTGTGTGTATATATAAATATATATATATATATATATATATTATATATATTTAATTTTTCAAAGAGAAAACAGCAAATTAGGACATCTTTCAACTTTTCCATAGAAGAAACTCAGAAATTTATACCCTACTGAACAATTTTGTTTTAGTTTTGTTTTCTGAGCAGGTTTTAAAGTGATGAGAACACGAGGAGAGTGGATCCCCCTACTTCCTATATGCTCACTGTAAGTTAATCATATTCCAGACATCTATTACTGGCATCTAAGAAAATAAATACTTTTGCATATTTGGAAGTACATTCTTAAATTCTAGTTTTAAAAACATACATGTGAATACATTTTTATGGAAAAAATAATTCATTTTATAAATATCAGAAAGATTAAGAAGATTCCTATTCTTTGAAGAGGGACACATTTAAGTGAGCCACTTCACATTGTATCGGCATCTGCAAACCAGAGACCATATGAGAGAAAGGCACCCTGCCATTTACAATACATCTACAAAGGCTAAGAAGTGACTCTGGGTCCAAGGCTAAGTGAGTGGGTGCCAAAGTGCACAGCTTCCTGGGCCCTTTTATGGTATTAGAAAATGTTAACTTGGATCCAAAGAGACAAGCCGCTTGATGTATTTGGAACTCTCTGGTAAACTTTATTTCTTGGGACCTCTGGCATTGTCAAGAAGTGTATTACTTTGAAGTACTGATCTCAAAGACCTTGATAAGCTTGAGCTGAAATAATGTTGGAGGGAGAATAACCAGGAGTACAACAGGAGAAAATGAACTGTAGGAACCCTTCAGATGAGGAAGCAAAAACAATGAATCAGGAGAATTCTGGAATTGCAGATAGAGGAGAATTGCAGCAGTGAAGAGAGTTCAGACATCGGAGCTCTTGTTTATCACTGAATCTGGTAACCTAGACC
The DNA here is from genome assembly GCA_019843815.1 of Montemys delectorum. Classification (NCBI taxonomy): domain Eukaryota; kingdom Metazoa; phylum Chordata; class Mammalia; order Rodentia; family Muridae; genus Montemys; species Montemys delectorum. The sequence continues at coordinate 14,331 of JADRCD010208481.1, read as the reverse complement.
AGATGAAGCAGAAGAAAAGATGGGGAAAATTATACTAACTCTTAGATTCATTCTGAGAAATGTACTCTACAAAGCAGAATGGAACACTTCAGATAGTAAACACTTTATTTTCTTCTGTTTGGGGCATTTTGCATTTGCAGAACAAACAACAATATTTGGTTTTGCTTTGTTTTAAACCATCTCCTTCTTACTTAAAGGTTATTTATGTACTCTCTTTTCATTAAGATTTTTACTCAGACATAAACCAACATATTTCTTATTGCCCCCCCCACTCCAATTTCTTATTTCTTAATGGTACCGTACCTGTATAGATGCATACTTTGGAACTGCATAAAGACCAGGACCTTGGGGTCAAATATAGACATGAATCCCTCAGAAGTATTTTTATCACTTATGAGTTTCATCTAACCCATCTGTAACATGGGCAATAAGCATTTTACCACATTGATAGCATTACTGAGGTTATATTTGTGATTTGACCTTCTGCTGCATGAACAGGTTAGATGCTTGTGAAGTGCTTCCCATTTCTTTTTATTAATATTTAATTCCATATCTCCACTGACAAATGTCTGTTTCAAAACAGAATATTTCAGCTCACATATACAGGGTACAGATCAATGAATAACTTCCTAGACAGGGCTTCTCTAGTCTAGCATTCAATAAAAACATCTATTTCCCCATAGATTTTTTTTATTTGAGATATCCAATACATTAACAAAATAATAAAAAATACTTTAAAGTAGACAAACATAAAACTCAGTTACTAAATGTTTGGAGTTTTAGCTTGTAGCTTGCAATATACCTTATCAGGTATAGGCTTTTCTCTCTCTCTCTCTCTCTCTCTCTCTCTCTCTCTCTCTCTCTCTCTCACACACACACACACACACACACACACACACACACACACACACAGAGAGAGAGAGAGAGAGAGACTAATAACTGAGTGACAAATATGAATGCAAAAATTTTAATAGTTTGAATATTATGAAAGAAACTTAACAGTTTAGAAGAAGGGCCATAGGGAAAGAAGCAAATAAAAAATGGAAACAGAGAAAAAGAACAAGAATATTAAAATCAGAGCTAGAAACAAGACTATTAATTTATGTCTACTGTGTCAAGCATTACACAGATTTTTTTTTTCTTAGCTCCAGTTTACAAAGAAAGAGACTTCATCCAATCTAGGTTTAATCTGATTCAACTTTCCTTCTGTACAACTAGCTAGCATGAGTATTAAATCAGCAAGAGGCCAAGAATAAACAAAGTGAATTAAAAAAAATCAAGATCTAAGGCTTGCTTCATGCAGAACTGAGAGCAGAAAATAGAATGGCCCAGCAATGTGCTCTGTGAAATTCACTCCATTCTTTGAATCTTCTCATCCTCACATCATAGGTATTCTCCATCTAAATCCTGAAAGTAATATATTCCCTGCCTCCCCCTTGTGTATGTTTAAAACAACATCCTATGGTTAGTAATAAAATGGCCCTGAAAGGGGAACATTCCTCCATACTACTACCTCACATTTGAATTCACTTAAGCTAACGAGTTAGTTGTCCTAATCTAAAGTTCTTGAACATGTTTAATAATTATACTTTCTGTTTTAAAAAGGCTACCTCACTCTTTAAATGCTTCTAAATGATAGATTATGTTCAATAAATAGTAAGCTCAGTGTCAAACACAGGCTATATCTGTGTGTGTGTGTGTGTGTGTGTATATATATGTCTTCAACAAAATGATATAAGAGAAGTTTCCTAACTTAAAGAAAGAGATAGCTATAAACATACAAGAATCTTATAGAACACCAAATAGATTAGACTAGGAAAGGAAATTCTCCTGCCACGTCGTAATCAAAACACTAAATGTACGGAACAAAAAAATAAAAACAGCATTAAAACGTGCAAGGGAAATGGACCAAGTAACATATAAAGGCAGACCCATCAGAATTACACCTGACTTCTCAACAGAGATTCTAAAAGTCAGAAGATCCTGGACAGATGTCATGTAGACCCTAAGAGACCATAGATTTGTAAGCCCAGACTACTATACCAAGAAAAACTCTCATTCACCATAGCTGGGGAGAGCAAGATATTCCATTACAAAACCAAATTTAAACAATATTTTTCTACCAATCCAGCCCTAAAGAAGATGCTTGGAGGAAAACTCTGACACAAGGAGGGTAACTACACCAAAGAAAACACAAGTAATTAATCTATTCACAGAAAAACAAAAAGAGAAACACACACACACACTAAAACTTTCAGGATTGAAATAATAGCAACAATCATTGGTCATTAATATCTCTCAAAATAAATTGACTCAAATTTAACAATAAAAAGACATAGGCTAACAGACTGAGTACATAAATAAGATCACTCATTCTGCTACATACAAGAAACATACCTCAGCAACAAAAATAGACATCATCCCAGAGTAAAAATCTGGAAAAATGTTTTCCAAGCAAATGGATCAGATATGCAGGCTGGGGTAGCCATTCTAATACCTAATAGCATAGACTTTCTACCAAAAGTAATCAAAAGAGATGGGGAAGGACACTTACTACTCATCAAAGGAAAAATCCACCAAGATGACGTTTCAATTATGAACATATATACCCCAAATGCAAGGGCCCCACAATTATAAAAGAAACTTTACTAAAGCTCAAATGAAATGTTGAACCCCACACAATAATAGAAGGGGACTTCAACACCTCACTCTCACCAATGGACAGGTCATTGAAACAAAAAATAAACAGAAACAGTGAAAGTTATAGGAGTTACAAACAAAATGGTTTTAAGTTATCTGCAGAACTTTGCTCCACAAAATGAAAGGATATATATTTCTTCAGGACCTCAGGGAACTGTCTCCATAATTGACCCTATAGTCAAGCACAAAGCAAGCTTCCCCAGATACAAGGAGATTGAAATAACCCCTTGTATTCTATCAGATACCTAAGTATTAATGTTGGACTTCAACAACAACAGAAACACCAGATAAACCACATACTCATGGAAACCGAACAAATCACTGTCAATGATAACTTGTTCAGGGAAGAAACAAAGACAGGCAGTCCAGTCTTCATGACTATCCCAGTAGGCGAGAGTGTGCCTAATCTGGCAGAGACTTGATGTGCCAGTATGTGAGGATACTCAGAGTGGGGGCACCATGGGTAGGGGATAGGAACTCTGTCAGGGAGGGATTGAGAATGAGGAGCAGTGTTTGGAATGTAAATAAATATTTTTAAGAGTACAGTTGCTTTCACTGGAAAAAATTGTATTAGCTTAGGAAGTAGATGCCATAAGGCTTCTTCAAACATAATTTGTTTTGGTTAACCCACCGCATATACTTCCTTTTCCAGACCTTCTTGTCCCTTCACCACTCAAACTTTTCTTTCGCAGTATTTGTCCCTCTGCTCTACAGCTATAGATGAATGAAACAAAATAAAATAAAATGCCTTGACCTCTAGGCTTCCATTTTCATTTGTAAATTGGTGAGGTCAGCTACAGTGGTACATCAAATACTAACCCACAATCCAGCAGCATCAAACTGAGCAATGGTATAATAATGTAGATTCTTGACCCTCCCGTTGAGAACAACTAATTGATTTGGTCATATATACCAAATATATACCATACATACTATATATACTTTGATCACACAGTGTGAAACAATGTCTTAAAAACAAAGAGCTTAAGATTTGCAGGGCAAAAGGGTATCTGATATTCCTTTTTTGTAGTTAATTTTTAACTCTTTTCTGAAAAACATTTACTTAGAACAATTTAGAAAAAATAGGGACAAATAATAAAGAGAAATAAATACGGCTTACATGCTTCAATCAAATGACATTTAGAAAACTGGTCAAATCTAAATTAGCTTTAATTAGCAAAAGGGACTTTAAATCCCTTTTCACAGTTGACTCTCACTAAGTGTATCATTTTCCATAGGCATTTAAAACATGAATCTATCAATTCGTTGTGAACAGCAGAGTTTGTATTGAGTAATTGAAGTATGAAAAGCATCCTGCTGTAGCTAATTGTACCTTTTACTGTCCAATTTTGCTCATTCATTTTTATGATCTTGGTCCCTAAAGACTTACAGTTTGCATATCATGCTGCATATAAAAATTCCATTTTATTAAAATGGTTAATTATGGAAAGTGTGATACAATAAAGTGTCTGTCTATCCCTAGAGTTTTTCATCTCGAAGACTAAATATTTGAAGAGTGTGATTCAGTTTTGAAAGCCAGAGGGAAAATTGAAGTTGGTATACTAAATTTAAGGTGACATGTAGAGATGAGAATTCATAAAGTTTTGTGAGTCTCTAGGGAGCTCAGTATTAACAAATTAAATAGTCAATACATATTTGATGAAAAAGTTGCAAGGTGTCCTAAGGCAATGACAATGGTTTTAGAAAATCATTCCTCACAAATATGAGATTTAAGGGCTGACTATAAATGGAGTTTCTGAGTCCTTTGTAATTTACTCTCTTAGGTGGCATTATCATTTGAAATGGAGATTTGTGGCACTCATAATGGGAGTATAAGAATAAACGTGTTTCAGGGAAAAGTTTGCCTTGAGACATAGCCAGGTTTAAGAGATTATATATATTGTGAAAGTGAATGCCTTTGTTCATTATCATCTCTGTTTTCTCCTGTGGCTTAGTTTATGGTAGTTACAAATTACCTATAATAAAATAAAAATACAAATTAAAATGAAGCCAAATAAAGTGTGTTGAGTCAATCAAGGAATGTTGGAACAAACATCAATATAGGATTGCTCAAAGCAGGTAGGACTACTATGAATCAAGAATTTATAATTATATAGCAAAAAAAAAATGCTGAAATCAGTAGAGTAGATTGGATTATGAAGCTAGAAACTTTCAGAGCAGAGATTTTAAGGTCTGTAAAACTTGGTAAATATAGGGGAAACAATAATCAGCCCATAGACATAAAGCTTAAGACCTAGGAAGAATCATTCTTAAGTAACATTGTGTACTTGATTTCTAAGTACACATATTCACATTCATACACTCGTTTTTCTTTCTTTCTTTCTTTCTTTTTTTTTTTTTAGCTAGGAACCACATGCAAGTAAGTGAAATTTTCATTAGAACCAAGTGGCACACTCAAAATCTCCTGCATGATACATATATATATATATATATATATATCAAAGCAGAATTGTTTCCAAGGTCTATTTACATAATTGTGGGCATCCATTCTTGTACTTATACTGTCACATGTAGAATTTCTTTGTCAAGTTCTTTACTTTTCTTTTCCTCATGGTTACTACTAATCAAAAAATGAGAAAAAACATACTGGATATGTTTGTATTTTTATATTATCAAAAATTATAGACTGAGGGTTATGAATATTTTATCTTTCATAAATTGACATTCCTTTGAAGATCATAAAATGATGCTATTCACAAATATTTACACAGTTCTTTTCATTTATACTATTTATTTCTTGTTTCAACAGTGCACTGCAATATAAATGCTGCAGATAACATAGGGATAAGGTGAAGTTTCCAAAACAACAAACACAAGACAAGTGACAGTAAGTATAGCCCTTTTAGTGGACTGTGTCTGGTTTAAAAGCAGAAATCATTCAGATCTCCCCAGACAGAAAATATTAATCAGCAATTGAGCATGACTAGACTATGCCCTCTTGTAAATCTTAAAATCATGGGGTGGAAACTAAACAAGAAGTAAAATATATGTGATTTGACTTCCTGTAGCCATCACATTTAGTTCTGGATTGTACATAATAAGTCAAAGATCCATTTTAAAAAGGCTAAAGATAGTACATGTACTCTTTCCAGGGCTTTGGTAAAACAGATTTATTCTTCCAACAATTTTTAATATATGAATCGCTAATTTCAGGAAACAGCATTAATTTACTATACATTTTATATCTGTAAAGAATAAAGTTTAATGTAACAGGAATTAAACATTCTAGCTAGCCTATGTGAAAGATACACAATCCAAGTATTTTATTTACATGCTGTAAGCCTAAGATGGGCAGGATTGGAACTATTCTAACCTATTTCCCAGACATAATGTCCCTTGTCACTTGCTGTTTTCCTGGCCATGCACTCATGGTCTATCTTCTCTCATGGCAATCTCCTCCTCTCTGTGTGTCCTTTCTTCTCCACTTGGTCTTTCCTGAGACCCCTCACTCAATTCTCAAGTCCCATCTTTCTCCCTCTACTGCCCAATCACAGGCTCTTTTACTAGGGAGCAAGGTTAACAAATCATCACCCAGTGTATATGAGGATCTGCTCCTCAGGGGCAACTAGATTTAGGAGCCAGCATTTAACATCAGAATACATAGCAGCATCAGACCTACCCATTGCAGTTTAATCCACACATTATATAATACTTGTATTTAAATTGCAGCATATAGCTTAATCAACTACTTAGATCAATGGAATGCAAGGCACTGGATGAAATAAGTAGTTTAAACTTCCTACAAATAGTTTTATATGGAGGAATATTCAGGGGAACACAGATATTTATATCTGGTTGTAATATAAAATAACATTCAGATTTGCTTTACCCACCACTAGTACACAAAGAAGCATAGTGTTCTGAAGAGTCAGAAAGAAGAGAATAGACTTAGCTCTCTTCCCTCTCTAGGATCATGTGAGATTAAGGGAAGTCAACTGGTGTCTTCAATTAATAGGCAAGCAGGGTGGGGGTGGAAGAGAGAAAGAACTACAGCTTCAATATTCTAAGCTAGACTGGGCTTCAGGCATGGGGGCTTGTCCCTTGTCTTCTCTCCAGCTTCTGTGGAGGGAAGCATGTGATAAGGACAACCTCCTTGCTAAATGGCTTGGGCTATTAATGTGAGACTTTTAGTTTTAAATTATTGGCAAATTTTACAGCTTTATTGGCTTTAGTAAACTCAAGATGGAGATAGATAATAGGTCTATCTGGTACTGGACATCTAATGTGCCTGACAGAATCCTTTGTGGTAGTGCATGGTTAACAATGTTGCTTGCTTCCAAAGTCTTAGAGTCAGTCCATTTGACTCAGTGAATTAACTTAAAATAGCATGTTTACATAAATAGTGCCAAAGTATACATTTCTCTACTACATTCTGGCATTCAAATATTTAGATCATCACAGATTAGAACAAAGTACTTCATATGAACTGGTCAAACACAAAGACAAAACAAACAAGCATCTTTGAGTTTTGCCTAAATATAAAGTATAAGAATTAGCAATTCCTAAATGGCACAGGCTAGTATTTGACCATCACTCAGGTTTGTAATGTTAATCTCTGTCCCTTTCTCTATTTTTAAAAAATTTTAATTCTAGCACATGGAGGCAGTGGCAGGTGGATTTCTATGAGTGTGAGGTCCCCCTGGTCTATATAGTGGGTTCTCAGACAGCCAGAAATACATGATAGGCCCTAATTTTATCTTATGTGTATGAGTGTTTTGCCTACATGTTTGCATGTATACTCCATATATGTCTCCTTCCCTTAGGTATCAGAACAGTAAGATTCCCTAAAATAAGAGTTACAGGCAATTGTTAGAACCCCTGTGGATTCTGGGAACTGAAATCAAGTCCTCTGCAAAAGTACTGAGGGTTCCTAACCACTGATGCACCTCTGTATTCCCTATTTTATTTTATTTAGTTTTTAAAATTAAAGTAAATTATTAATTGTATAAATGTGCACTGTATTTAATCTCATTTCTTTCTTCTCCCTCTAAATCCTCTTATTTTCCGCATGATCCTTCAAAATTTCAGGGTGTCTATAATTATCTCTACCTCTACCTCTACCTCTACCTCTACATCTAATCTATATCTAATATCTATCTATATATATTATCGAATATATATTTACACACATTAAGAAAATATTTAAGCAAATCTGATTATTGCTGTTCCAATGTTCATGCTTTAGGGCTTCCCATTGGATGGGTGTTGTATAAACAATCCGAGGAGGCCTCATACCCCAGGGAAGATCAATTCTCCCTTTCTTACGAGTTGTTAACTTCCTATAGATCTCTACAACTGGAGCATTCTCAGATTTCCATCATTGCTCTTATGTCAACATTGTTCTGGTCTTTTAGGCATAACTGTTGAGATTTCATTGGCATAGCTTCCTTGTCCTATCAGAAGATACAATATTGCATCAAACTTCTTGGTCCTTTGGCTCTTACAGTCATCCTGCCTCCTCTTTTGAGATATTCTCTGACTTTGTGCATAGAAGTTGTTTGTGGATATTGTTTTTTGTTGTTTGTCACTTCCCCCTCGACTAGCAAGAATGAAGGGACTCACAAGCTCTTCTCCATGCAGTTTATTCAGGAACTTAATACATTCTTCTGACTTCTGACTTTCTCCCCCTGAGGGCAATCCCCCAGGCCCTTAAATGCTCTATCCTGAGCCTATCTCAGTAGGCCACGTAGTGCATGCAGATAGGTTGCCATACGCGGAAGCAAGCCAGGCAAACAAGCACAGCCAAATAAGGAATCGTTTACCACTCTTGCGCTCCAGCAAGGAGCAGAAGCCAGCGCCATCTTTAGGGCGCAGTTCGGACAGCTCTCTACAATTGTTGTTTGTTTTTGTTTTTGTTTGTTTTTTGTTTTTTGTTTTTGCATTTGACTAGTTATGGTTTTCTGTAATGGTCTCTCGAAGTTAGGTTTCTGGATATGTCAGGTAATAGAGACGCATGTAGTATAGAGAGCTCACATAGTGTTTTGCTATGTGATAGTTTGCTGAGGCAAGATAGGTGGGAAGATATGTGATGTTGGGAGAAATTATAAATATGAATCAAAGAACAGTGACAGTGTGCTTGCATAGCTAGCTTTGCAACATTTCATTGGTTTCACATCTTCTCTGCTGATCTTCACTTCATTGAGAAAGTCACAGCAGAGAACTTCTCCTGGCCTCCCAGCTGGTCCTGGTCGCTCCCATTGATTTGTGCTGATTTGGCATAGGCATGGCAGTTTCTGCTAGCTTATGACACTGCTGCTCATTTGTGTTTGCTATCCTGACACTACTGAACTGGAAAGCTGCTAATCCTGACAAATGGAGATTGGAATCACCCCCCAAACTAAATCTAAACAGGTCCACATCCCCTTGTCCTATTTACCATCTTTTCTTCCCTACCTTTGGACGGTGGGGTAAAAGAGACGTCGAAGCATTCTCTCATTTGTGATTCCTAACTCCATATCTGCAGATGTGAGTATGTAACATGGAGTTTTGCAGAAACTGGAGAAGTAGAAATGGACCATGGCAAGGGTGAAAGAGAATCTAGAGAGGAGAGTAGCAGGACACCAGTGATGAGAAGGAGGAAGTGAAGAAAATGGTAGGTGTGTACTAGAGAGTGGGGAAGAAGGATAATACAGAAATAGAAGGAAGGAGGAAGAATTAATAACAAGCTAAGGATTTTGAAAATCCCAGGGCATCATAAAATTGTATATGTACCTAAAATTACATAATATATAGGTGAATTTTTAACAAAGTTATACCACTTGGGTTATAATATCACTCCCTAGAAACCAAAGATTTTCTAATAAAAACCCCAGTATGAGGCACTAGAAGCTTCCCTTTGAATTTTTTTGTCAGGTAAGTTCAAATAACTCCCAAATAGTATGTGGTAGTAGCCCTTGGATGCCTCCCAGAAGGTTAGTGTAAGTCCCTATTGCTGAAGTTTCATTCATATTTAGAACTCTAAAGATTATATCTGAACTTGACCCAAAAGCCATCTGCCTGACAACTCACTTTCATTGTACTAGAAGGTAATGTGCAAGGTATGAGGGAAGCAGTGAACCATCCTTCCCAGTTGTGAGACAAGTGAATCGTTTCTTTTTTAAATTATGTTAGGTGTGGTTTTGTTTGTGGGTCTGTGCATATGAATGTAATACTCACTACTCACAAAGGACAAAGACTGCTGGATCCTCTGGAGCTGGGTTTCCAGGCACTTGTGAACCATCTACCACACCAAGGAAACTGCTTGTTGTTGTTGCTGCTGCTGCTGTTTGGGGTGGGGGTGGGGGGGAGGAAAAGGTAGTAGGAGCCCTTAATTGCTGAGCCATATCTAGCTTTCTCTGCCAAATCCTCATCATTAATGATAGGATAACAGACTTTAGGAAGACTGGTGAGAGAGTACTATGTGGATGAGCAAGGATCACTCTAACCTTTTATTGATCATAGAAAATAAAAAACTAATGTTAGTATCTGTTGAATTCAATCCCCAAAACTGCTAAATCAAGGGACTCAGTGAGTGAGAACAAATGTTAATTAGAAAGATATGAAAAAGTCAGGCATCGTGGTGCACACTTTTAATCTGAGCACTCTGAGTCAGAGACAGGCAGATCAATGTGAATTCCAGGACAGCCTGGTCTTCATAGAGGGTACCAGTCAGGCAGGGGTTACAAAGTGGTACTCCTTCTCAAAAAGCAAAACAACTAAAGCAAGTGAACAAAAATTAGATGTGAGAAGAAACTAAAATTAAAATCTCATGTCAAAAAATACTGAAAATCACTGAAATTATATTTCCTGTAGTAGATGACTCTATAGTTTTAGATCATTTCTATTAACATCTGTGGAGTTGACCTATTGGTTACACTTATCTGTCTTCACTACTGCTTTGATACTTCCCTGTTTGGAGAGTCAAGGAGGAAAGCTCTGCTCCTGAGTAGACATTTTCATAATGTTAATTCAGCAGAGGATGAGAAATTCTTGGTAATGTGGTCAGATCAAAAATAACATCCTGCAAAATTCAGCCATAAGAAGAAAACAGGAAAGTACACTCAGAGCTGATTGATGCTCAGAATCAATTCATCTTCAAAACTTCAAAATCCTCTAATCATTCTAAATTCCTGTGGTAAACCATTTGATTTGTCTAGTGGCTGCTCAAAAGAAGTAAAAACACATCAAGATTATATATATATATATATATATATATATATATATATATATATATATTTTACACATATATGTGTGTGTATTATATATACATATATATAAATAGATGTATACATATATATCGATATATACATACATATATAATATATGTATCATATATATGTATATATGATATATATATATATATATATATATCAAGAAAAAGAATCAAAATGAATTGAATGTTCTTCCAACCTGACAGCCATCACAGGGTGTTTTACATCTGTCCTCATGTACATGAGTGGACTGACATAGTAATGGGTAACTTAAGAGGTCAAGTGCTGAGATTGCGATCTCCTGCATTTAAAAGGTTATGTCCATTTTCTTCCACTGAGAGAATATACTATTGTCTTTTTCTTTTATAACATGCAGTATTCTAGCTCCTTTACATTCCTTCTTAAAGCTTTATAACTCTTTACAGAGTCTTTTGGATACTGGAGTGGCAGAATGTTAACACTCCCAGTTGTTTAGGAGCAAAGAAGAAGCAATCCATCTACTTATATCTCATGTACATTTGTAAGTGTCAGCTTAGCAATGATCATTTACAGAAACATCTTATAAGAGCAAGGTATGGAATACTCAATTTTCCCAGGAAATTCACACAATTTGTTGTTTAAGCTTGACAATAATGATGTCTGTAATAGGTTTTAAGGAAGGGATCCAGGAGTTAGACCTGCATCAGGAATCATTTTGTTGATAGTGATAAATGTAGTTCTCTGAGCCAAATAGGGAGCAAAATTAGTGATGTGAATATTATATTTATCTTAGCTGCTGACAGTCACGATCTCTGTAAGAGTTGGCCAGTTGGTATGTTTTACATGGAGCTGGAAAGATAGCACATTTTAATAAGATCTTTGAGGACAGAAAGTTGAGATACATAAAGTAGATTGTACTTTACTGTACTATTTATAATAATATTTATTTATTTATTTGTTATAGGCATGCATATTTAGACAAGCTTAATTTTGCTTTGACAGGATGATTTCTCAAATTTTGCATACAAACTTAATTTTATCTATTTATAGAATGTTATATCCAGCAGGAAGAATTCATGAAATATTTTCTAAACAAAAGGACAGATAGTATCTGAAAAATTCTCCTATTCCCTTGACTTTTTGGTTATATAACACACTTTCATTTGAAAACAGATTCTCTGACTCAAGCTTAATATCATTAACACCTATCAAATACCCCAGGCTGAAGTCCTAGGCCAGCAGGAGCCATCTTACTGTTGCTGTTTACTTAAGTTGTCATGTTGCCAAGCTGCCTTCTAAATATTTATATTTATAGACATAATAAACTATTCTCCTAGCTTTAGTCAGAAAAGTTTCTTGTAACTTTTTTTTTCAAAACCTACTTTTAATATGGGTCTTAAAATGCTCTACCGTCTCTTCATAGCCTACCACCTACCAGAATGGTAGTGGAAAAGAAAAGTTATTAGGATACAGGGGAAGTGGGCTTATTTAGAAATTGTTCTTTGGAGCAAATCCAATCTGCGTTGTCAGGAAATCAGCAGTTCAGTTTACAGAAACCAACAGTGGCAGCTTTATCCACTTGCAAATACTTCACAAATATATCAGCAGTCCAGTTCAGTAGTGTCTGGATAGCAAACATGAATCAGCAGTGGTGCCATGACCAGATTGAGTCAGCAGGACCAACAGGGAAGCCAGGAGAAGTTCTCTGCTGTAGTTTTGAAAATGTAAAAATATGTTGCCAAACTAGCTATGCAAATGTCCATCACTGTCCATTGAGTCCTATTCATACTTCCTTTAAACATCAAGTGTCTCCCACAGGTCTCACCTTACCCCATGTCTTGACATAGCATGTGATCCTGTCTACATGAGTCTCTCTCCATGAGTCTATATCAGCTAATACCACTCTACTAATCGGCCTGAGTCTGAGGATGTGAAAAGAAACCGGCAGAACACCACCAGAAGTTTTTTGGTTCATTTCTCAATATGGAGTCACGACAAACAGAGCTCAGCTACACAATGTAAGTTGAACCAATACATGCATGTCATCAGTGAAAAAAATCCGTCATCACTCATTCTTTCATGTGCTTGCTTTAGTAAAACATCCTTTCACCTGTGTCTGTTTTGTGAAAACACTGCTTTATGTGTCTGCTCCAGCAAAACCTCATGTAACACAATTGACTTTCCAAAGAAATCCTAAGTTTCCACTTCACTTTTTCTTAAATGGTAGTGTTCATGGGTACATAAAATCCTGACAAAAAGTCACTTTTGAGTGTTCAGCCATTGAGGACATTTATACTATACCCTGAAATGTAGATCCCTATAAAAGATGGGTAGGAAAGCAGAAAGAACACAGATAGAAGGGCTGTGAACATGACACATCAAGACATCATAGCAGCTGTGGCTGCCTACAATGTGTCTAAACAAAATTGGGCTGACCAACAGTCTATCATATTTACTGATGGATACTAGGGGCAGAGCCATCATTGCCTTCAGTTGCATAATCATTGAGAAGCCACTTAGGCTGCAGTAGATAGTAGCAAACTCACAAAAAAACACACACAAAAAAAAAACAAAAAACAAAATAAAGCAAAACAAAAAACCCAATATATCATGATTCAACTCAGTAGGTCACCCAATAAAACAAAAAGATAATGGAAAGGGATTTGTAGGGAGAAGTGATCACAGACCTGAGAGATCAGAGAATTAGAATGCACTTTAGCAATGTATTTATATATGAAAATGACAGTGATCAAATTTAATTAATAATAAAAGTAAGCAAATGAAATAAAAATTAAACAAAGAAAAACAATAAAAGAGACATGAATGTAGGAAAGGAATATATAGGGAGGAGAGAGTGATAAGGGTGGGAGGAAGAATGGAGAGGTGGGGTTACAGTCATTAGTATACACTTGATGCATGTGGGAATTGAAGGGTTATTTTAAAGTCTAAGGTTACATAGATTTGACTGAGGACATATGTGAAGGCACAAGCACTATACTGCTGGGGGAAAGCAGTTTGATCTTTAGGTGGTCATTTCAACTGAAAAAAATACAAATAATTTGTTATTCAAGATAGTTTTTATTAAAGCGTCACTGTGTTCTTTCTTTGACAAAGTCTTTTTCTATTGGTTTACTTAATTTCAAGTGCAATTAATTACACACACACACACAAATATAGTAATTTGTATGGTTTTTATTTGGTTTCATGCCACACAAAAAACTTAGCAATAAATTAAATAGAGATTTTACAAACCAAAGTGAGAATATATACATGTAATATCTATATGCAGACACAATGTCAAGATTATTGTAAAGGAATGAAGAATATGTGAAGGAGGAAGACTTAAAATTTTTTTTTAAAACTTTGTGTGATACAAGTCAACTGACTAAATTAAAGTACATTTAAATCAAACTTGAACTACCAGTAGGAATTGGTTAAGGAA
>JADRCD010208480.1:40369-61207 GCA_019843815.1 Montemys delectorum | reverse complement strand
TGTGTGTGTGTGTGTGTGTGTGTGTGTGTGTGTGTGTGTGTGTGTGTAGGAGGTGCAGGATGTGGAGCAGACAGAAGATGAATAGGGGCAGGGGATATGGAATGTAAAAAAAATTTTTTAATTGTTAAATAAATTTATTTGTGTATTTATTTATTTATTTTTATATGTATTATTTTGAGACCCCTGACATTGGGAACCGAACCTGAGACTTCTACAAGAGCAGAAAGCATCATACAACTAAATATTGCAAGGTCCCTCCTGCCCAGTGTACTTCATTTTAAATCTAAAGACAAAACAATTGAAAATATATTAATAGAATATTAGGAATGGGCTGATACAGTTTACTGAAGCCTAATACATGTAAAATTAGATTCTGTAAGGAGAAGATCAAATAAAGAATGCTTTTTAAAAATAATGCTCTTAGATGCTACAAAGTTGATATTAAATGTGAATTCTGAGGCCCAGGATGAAAAACTAACCTCAAACACACACCATATCAAACAAAAAAAGGAGTATGCCAAGTTAAATAATAAAAGACTTTAAAATAAATTACTAAGGCTGTAAAGTAGGTGTAGTGGGAAGCATTTTCTTCAGAGAAATAAGACTAACAAAGAGAATCAGCTTGCTCTTCCAGAGAGCATGAAATCTACTAGATAATGGAAGAAATGATGTACAGTTGCCACAATGATGCTGCACAAAATGGTAGACAACAGCAAACTAGAACCAACCAAATTAAAGTATCATACTGCACAACCCAAAACAGTAACAAGCAAACAGTTTAAGCATATGGTTAAAAAAGTCAATTGGGCAACCTGTATTTGACCTGGATGTTTATACATATACTACAAAAAGGAAGACCTTGGGGTTGGCAGCTCCTAGAAAACCTGACACACCATGGTGCATAATAACATACAAAGTTAGATAAGTGTTTTAAGCAAAAAACAGTGACATGAATTGAGTTGGCTCAATACATGCATGGAAAAATGCACACATAAAAACAGTAGCATAAACTTCCTGCCAGGAGAAGTCAGTGTGCAGGGTGACCAATTCTTACTGGCAGGTGAAGAGTAGCAGTGGAACAAGGTATTTACTATAATGCCAGCTTCAGAGAGAAGAACAGAAGTCGCTTAATGGCAATAAAGCAGACAAAATCTTGAACAAAAACAAAAACAGTAACAGTATCTGGCATATGAAACCATTTCCTAAAGCACTGATGGGGTAAGGCAAAATGAAGTAAACGGTGACTTTAAGTTCATCAATGAAAGTTGCAGGATTAAATAAGTTTTTTGTCTCAACAATAAATGATTTTTAGTTCCATGACAGCTAGGGCTATGCAGAAAAATTTTGTCTTGAATAACCAAAATAAATAGATAGATAGATAGATAGATAGATAGATAGATAGATAGATAGATAGATAGATAGAAATAAAATAATTAAGGTAAAACAATTACACCAACTTCCTCTTAAATAGCAGTAAAATTAAATTCTGACTATAAATGCTGAAATTAAGGGAGAAGAGAGAACTTCAATGCAATATTTCTCCCTATTTGGGATTACTATTATCATTTCCTACACTTCACTTTCATAAAGTCACTAAATTGTGATGACTAAACACTGAAACACTGAAAATATTTTGTTCATATGAATCAGTGCTTTACCTCTGTGTTACAGATGCATCAAGCACAAGGTGGAACCACACTGCAGGAGAGTTAGGAATTCCTAATACATTTTTGAAGTGGGAAGGAATTGTTGAAAATTATTTTAAAGTTTAAAAACGCACTTTATATTTCCACTGTTGAACTACTTATACATTTTGATGCCATAGTTTATTTTCAAGTTTAATGGCACTCTATCAGAAGATTATGCAAATTATCACACTTTACATACTGTTAAGCTTGCCTTGAGTCTCATAACTTGATCTTTAAATTTGTGTGTCTGAATGAGTTTGATGAATTGAAATCTTGTAATTTAAAGATTATGAAAAGCTTATAGAATAAGGATATCTTTGTTATCAAGGGTGCTTTCAAAAAACCTAGTCTTTTGAGGTTTAATTGTAAATGGATTTAATTTCATTGGCAAAATTCCCAATGCAGATTTGATGGGAAAACTAGGAAACATGCTTTAAGATTTCTTTGTTGTTGTTGTTAACAAATCATTTAATCATATAGTACAGTGTAGTCACCCATCCATGAAACATTTTTTTCATTCTTATTTATTCTTCTTTGAAGAGTGTTTTTCACTATTGCCACTGAACTGAATTTGTTTGATGTGGTGATTCCAAATGAACAAGAGCCTTCTGAGAGAATTTTGTGGAGTTAATATTTCCTGAAGTACTTTTGATTTCATCCCCTATTAAGTTCAGCAACATAAAAAACAAAATAAAACCAAGAATGTATCTTTCAGTAAAGCTTCAATATGAAATGTGGGTCTGTACATGAGCCTTAGAAGAGGTTTCCGGCATCTGCAGCTTGAAAATTAGACAGTCGTCACATAAAAGCCATTTACTCAGGCTTTCTAACTTTATGACAAGTTCCACCACTTGATAAATATGAGAACTCAGCTAAGTAAATGATCATTGATTACAACAAATTCATAACTGGGAAGATGGTGCACCCCAGTGCTGAGCAGTCCTTGATGCTTGACGGAACCAAAAAACAAGCAAGTAACATCTAGCAGCCTTCACATTCACCTCATCTATCCACTCCCTGCCTGGCAGAGCAGAAACTGGCTGGAAAACGGAGTAACAGAAAATAAAGAAGCTGCCTTTTCCCATGTACATCAGAAGGGAACAATGTGCGTGCTGTCACCTCAGAAATGGTTAGTTTGGAAACAAAGAAACACAGGGCCACCATGTACTTTCGTCAACTCCCCAAACACTTTGTGATTCTACTTTTTGTTCTTGAAGGCATTCTCAATATTTGTTTTTGTGTTTATATGGTGATATTTCTTTGATCAAGATTTTTTTCAACAAAACCAGTTATAGCATCTTACCTCATTTTATGAGTTTTACTTCAGTAAGTAGCTCTGTCTCCACTTTCTGTGCTGTTCCCAACTTTGGCTCTGAATGCAGCCTTCTATTTCTGCATTAGAAGCACACATGCACCCTGTACTTAACTCCTCATTTGTAACACAATAATGGCTGAGTGGTTCCAGGTTATCTCATTTGATACCTGCACAGTCTTTATTTGGTGATAATCCTAAAGTAATGCAGGGTTTCTTCCAAGTATATATAAGCCATATTAAGTTTCTGTGATTCAATTACATAAAGAACCAGATGTTAAATTTCCATTCCTGATTATAGTAATCCAATTGGTGTTAAATTGGTCTCCTTACATTTCATCACTGTTGTGGTTTTGCGCACTCTTATATTTATTTTTTAAAAAATCTTTTGTGTCAAGTAAAATGCAAGCATTTTCCTGAGATTACAGTGTACATTTTGCTACTATACAACTTAAACTTGACTATGCATTCATTTGAGACCTTTGATTTTAAATAAAGATTCACATGAAAATTCTTCTGTCAATAGGCATTTGTAGAGGTATAGTGAAAACTTTCAGAACATGAAAATGCATTAGCCGCACTGAGTTCCCTGATAGCTAATAAAGGAAAATTTAGCACACTTATAGAATCTTCTGTACATTTTCAACACTTACCAAAACATTACAGAGCCTCTTGGTGTATGGACTATGATTTTGATCTGTCAGAGTAGAAAGCACATATCCAAAGAAATTAGATGTCTTATCTCAAAACTGAAGTGAAAACTCCGGGCTGACTCCAGTTAGTGGCCTATCTTGTGAGGATTTCATGGGATATGAAACAAACTTCATGTGTCTATGAATCCTATATTCCATGTACTTTGGGACAAATGGACAGTTTAAGATTTCTCGAGAAAATATTTCAACAATCGAAAAGAGCCCCGTAACTTGGCAAAATTTCTGAGTTTATATAGTGCAAATGCCTAGCATACAATGCAAATTGAACATCTTGTCTGAGTGATAAAAGTTATCTTCATTTTTTTTTCTACCAATTTTTGGTAGTGGGAGAGTCATGAAAGAAAAGAAATAAGTTCCTTGATTGATAGATCAGAATAAACTTAGCATGTGGATACTAACACTTGCATATCACATTTACAATAAGGAACGAACAAAGAACAATATAAAATTCCAACTTGGGTTACTCAAAAATGATGTTGTATAAACTTATGTATCTCATGCATCTATTGAAACAAAGCAAAGATTAGTCTCTAGCAAATATACCTTATTTCTAGGTCCTTCATATTAATGGACTTCACTAAAATATACCAAGAAGTTTGCAACATTAAGGATTTTGAAGAAGAGCATAGGTATTAAACTCTCATGTTGGAGTGAGGCTCTCAGTGATTTCCTTACCATGATACTGAGTGGCATGGTAAGTATCTCTTATTCCTGCTCCTGTGTATGACACTCAAAAATTCTTTAGTACAGTTCAGATTTGGGTAGAATAATTTCTTCCATATGTTATTGATACTCTACATAAGGTAAATAGATACTTATTCCTTTGTCCCTATAAATGTAACACCATAACCCATGTATTTTAAAGCTAAATTTTAAGAAGGAAAGGAGAAAATGTGACAGAGCTGGAGGAGAGGGAAACAGTTACACAAACAAATGTAGCGAATTGTTAAAATGCTTGCATACAATATCAATTTCACTTTTAGTACTCAAGTTTATCATCAGTGACAGTACTGCTTCTAGTCCAAAAGATTCTACTACTCAACAAAAAAAGTATTTAAAGTATTTGGTTGTACCTAACCATTTTAGCATTTTTCTTGCATTCTTCCTGGCATGGCCTTTCTATACTGATTTGGCCCACTGCATATTTGAGGGCTGATGGACACTGGATACTTCTTTGTGGGCTTATTTAGCACATAGTTATCTTGCAGAAGAAGCATATCAGATCCAAGTATGTGTCATTTTGGCTTTAATTATCTATGAATAATATATATGTAAAATGAACACAGTATATAAAAATAAAATAATAAAGAATGGAAAATAATTCCTGTTTAGTGGGAAAATATCTAAACATGAGCTCAGTGTATTTCTATTCATTTGAAGAACACATTAGTTAGTGGATTTGTGAAAAAGATCTGGCAGGCTTTTCTTTTACTTCTGTTAGTTCTCATCTGTCAATTTTCTAAATAGGTGTAGGACCTGAGTGAAGAAGTCAGTCACCAGAAATGTTTGTCAAGTGAGTTAACTCATTTCTATAGAAGAAGACCCAAAAAAACCCACAATGAAATGACAGTAAAAATAGATTTGGCAACATGTTATTAACATATTGTTTATATAGATGCATAACCACATATCAAGATATATTACCTCACTAATCTTCGGTTTTGAATTCAAAGATTATATGGAAAAATATTTTCATAATTCATAAATAAAATTAATGCAGTTTTATCCATCATATCATTTATTTACATTTGTGTTGGATAAAAAGCTCTCTATCCTTTTAATTCTTAATATCTGTTTTCATGAATACGCAAGAGAAAATTTGTTGCCTTATTTAAGGCTTACAGTTTTAGAAATTATTCGCTGCAGTTCAGTAAAATTCTCCAACATAGTCACTATTTCTCAGTCACTTGGTGAGCAGCTTAGTTTGAGGCCTACAGGGTTAGCATACAGATGTAAGGCATGAAGTAGACACATTGAGGTCAAAAGGCAGGTGGCAAGGGAAAGCATGCAAAACCACAAAAGAACCCCTGACAAGGAGAATATGTGCAGATGTCTGCCTACTCAAAATGATGCCTTGATCTCTTTCCATCTGTCATTCCAGCAGGGCACAAAGGAAATCTTACTAATCTCAAGAAACACCTAACCACATTTTATGATGTTCTGGCATCAGTCAATGTTCTGGATACCATAGCAATGTTCTCCAGTTATTTTCCCCTCTTGGACCAAATATATAAACTACCCCTTTATTTCCACACAGTCATTGCATTGTTTGGAACTCCTAGAAGCACTGAAGCCCATTCCCCTGTGGTAACTGATAAACCACTCTCACATACACTTTTCTGCTGCATATTCTTCAAGTTTCACTGAGGACCATGATATTAGTAAGTAGAAGGATAAAAGTACCTAGTGTTTTGATGTATGAATTCATTCCCCAATAACCACTCACTTTCTTGTTTTCCATTCAAGGTAGACTTTAAAGGATCATTTTGAAATAACTCTTTTTTTTTAATTTAATACTCCCATAAGAGGTATTTTGTTTTCACTTTAAAATTAAAGAATGAACTTCATTGATATGTCTCATGGAAATAAATTCATAATATGAAACAGAGCAACAATGCACTTCCCATAAACACAGTTGCAGAGTGGCACTATTCAGTAATACCTCACTCTCCTAACACAAGAAATTATGTATTTTGCAATAGAATTCATAAAGAAAGCACAGTGTTTTCATGCACAATCCAACTGAGGATATATTATCAGACTCTGCACTCCCATGCCTGACTCTTCTAAAATAAGGGTCCAACTCACACCACAAATCTCTCATGCTTTTCTTAAGATGTAAAATATGGTTGATGCTAATTATTCTGCTCACATTGTATAGTTACTTTGAGAATTAGTAGGGATGTCACATACTTTTACAGCCTTTTAGTAATATTGAAATATTTAGGATGTTTTAAAATATGTTCATTGTCTTGACATCAGTGTGAAAAGGTTCACACATTCAACCATGA
Source organism: Montemys delectorum (assembly GCA_019843815.1). NCBI lineage: Eukaryota > Metazoa > Chordata > Mammalia > Rodentia > Muridae > Montemys > Montemys delectorum. The sequence goes on along the minus strand of JADRCD010208480.1, from coordinate 54,483 downwards.
AGCTTCAGGGGATTAAATATACCACAGTTTATCTTCGGACTCAAAAGAAATACCTTAAACAGTGTTTATTGACAGAGAAATATAAAAAGAATAATAATTTTATGTTCAATTTTTAAAGGGTTCATAGATTTCAAAGAGGAAGAAACTCTTACATAATATTTCAGACATTTCTAGTATGTTTTATAATCGTAAAATTTTAAAGATTTATTTATACATGCATAAGTGTTTGCCTGAACGTATTTATATATGCCATATATTGTGCCTAGTACAAGTGGAAGCTGGAAAATGACTTCAGATCCCCTGAGGCTAGAGTTACAGACAACTGTGTGTTGACATCAAGTTTTTGGGAACCAAACCGGCAGTGAGCAATCTCACCAGCCCCTGGGGAAACTTCTAAAAATTTCATTTTAAAATTAGAATACAACAGCAGGAACAAAACAAATAAGGAAAGAGGTTAAAGTGACACACAACTTGAGTAGATAAGCTAGAAAACAAGTGATTCTACAGAACCTTCAGTTTTTATTTGTTCTTTGACCTTACAGCATCTAATACTATTTCCTTGAAATATCTGTAATGCAGGTAGGCAACAGAAATAACAATTGGCAATACAGGTAATTTTTATCATGAATCCTTTTTAAATCTCATCTCTGTTACTTAGAGTTATGTAACCTATAATTTTTTTTTTAAATTTTTCCACCCTTCCATTTCGTCATCTGTTTCTTCATCTGAAAATTAGGATGCTCATGTATTATCTTGTACCTTCATTGTTAGGATTAAATATAGTTAATCTTAGAAAGTTTTCCAGTAGTGATTGGAAAATTATAAATACTATAAACTGGTAAGTATTGTTATCTCTATATTTATGTTTACTTCGGAACCTCTATATGAAAAATAGCATTCATCAATTATTCATAACTAAGATAATCCTATAAACTTTAACTCATAAATAGTGATATCAATGACTACCTTGAATAAATATTGGCTTCCCTCACACTATTTCAAATTTGTTACATAATACATTATCATGTAAAATCAAAGTAGCAAATAAATTTATTTCCATTTTGCATATAAGAAAACTTCAACATCCTGTGAAAAACTCATCTATTCATGGTACAAATTCAAATGAGATTTGAATCCATATACACTGTCTCTGATGCTTGCACTGTGAAATTGTGTCGTCTTTCAATGTACACTATGCTATAAAGGGTTAAATCTATGATATTTCATTCTTACTAAGGAAATAAAAGGTAGTGTCATTTCACAAATATTCTGGATAAACATTTTATAGAACATTCTTTTGATGACTCACTAACAAACTCTTGAGTCCTGAAATTCAATAGCTTTCTGATGCTGGTGTCTTAGCAGAGTTGCCACAAGATGGCAAACTTCACTAAGAAGTGCTCACCAGATCAGGTGCAAACACATAATTAGCTGTCATTTAATAGAGCTGAGTAGATAACAAAGACCTTTTGTACATACTTTCCTGAAAATATATACCATCTTAATTAAGATTAATCAGGACTACAAAACCATATAGATGATATTCACACCACTTATTCAAAGCTCTGCCTTGTGCTTCTTTTCGTCAAAAGCAATGTGACATTTTATATATTTAACATTCTATCAAGATCAAAGCTCTTGGTCTGGCTTTACATTCTTTCACAAGAAATATTTTGATTATAAAGAAGATTATTTATCCCGGAAGAAAAGGCTCTTTCAATGTACCTATTCATATGAGTGCCTAGGACAGAATAAACATTAGAACTGTTCTGTACCCTGTCAGCATCACTACGGCCCATCAACACTGTCAGACTATTAGTGAAAGACTAAACACTAAGGGAGAAACAGTGATAATTCAGACAGACAAAAGTCTAAACCCAAGAACACAATCTATTATTGGCAAATGCTGAAAATAGCTATTTCACATTTCTAGGTACAATGGTATTAAAGAGTGAAATGAAAACACTGTAACACACATTACCCAGGCCACATGCACCTTATCAAAACAGCCCACTTCAAACTACAGATCAAGCAGAATAGATGTCAAGGTCTTACTGGTACTTGAAATGCTTGGCTACGGCTAAAGAAGATTTTCATATTTAAGTGTCAACTTCCTGTGAGGGAGCAGAGCAGCTCTGAGGGTTGTCAGTTCTCTTTAAACTGCGTAATACAATTGCCAGGCAAATATAGAATGATCCTCTATCAGTGTTGGGGTCAGTGAAGAGTCAGTCATGTGTGACTCAAATTTTCTCTCCCTAGAATCTGAGACATTGAATCTGTAGCAGTCTCAGGTCTGGCCAAGCTCTGGATTTGAGAGATTAAATGTAAATCTCCTGTGTATGAAGGCTGTGTATGAAGTTTAGGGCTACCGTGCTGGCCACATGGAGATGGAGACCTCAAATCATACTGCAGGTGAATATCTGTACTGAAAGCTAAACCTTTAGGAAATCTTTGTTCCTTTAGAAGAAAAATGGACATTTTGAGACACAAAGATGTTATACTTGATGCACACATACACCTACATTTGTTTTGCTTCCCTCTTTGGAGCTATTTGTTTACTTAAGAAGTTTGAGTTTAGCTCTCTGTGCTCAGATCTCCCCACTTTGTTTAGTAGAGGCCACTTTCACTTCTGGTAAACTTAATTTGTCAAAAGCTTTGCCAAAACCTACAGACTGGAGTTTTCTCTCTGTAGTATCTACATTCAAATTATAACCTCCAGGTGTGCAGTGCAGTGTAGTGCAGATCTTTCTTAGTGTTCCAATCTACTATTACAGTTGTTGAAGTAAAAAGTTAAGATTTCCAATTCATGGAACATGTAGAAATTTTGCAGAATTGGAGTACAGAGTATATTTTGAAATTCTTTGAAAAAGACATAAGAATATAGAGGTATTTATGGGTTAGGAATATATGGGAGATACTTGGAAGTGAGGGAAATCAGAATTCTTTAAATATATGTATGGAATGAACAAAGAACAAATTAAATTAATGTTAAAAAAAATACTGTGGCTAAATTCACTAAACATTGGCTCTGAGGGAAAGACTTGTTAGTTGATCTTGTCATATCTGGTCCTTGTAATTTTTAACACATTAAATAATAAACAAAAATAAGGAAGAAAAAGATAATCTATGTCATTTCCACTAAGTATCATTGTGAACAATATACATTAAATAAAATTTAACTAGTATAATTAATGCATATTTAAAATATTTATCCACAACTCCTGCTATATCTATTCTACCTGTTAAAATTTCATGTACTCTTACTTAATTTATTAGTAACCCACTAATGAGACCAATATGAGCTTCCCACATACTTACATGTACAGGGTCAGGCCATTGTCTTAGTTAGGGTTTTATTGCTTGTGAACAGACACCATGACCAAGGCAATTTTTATAAAAACAATATTTAATTGGGCCTGGCTTACAGGTTCAGAGCTTCAGTTCATTATCATCAACCCAGGAGTATGGCAGCATCCAGCCAGTCATGGTGCAGGAGGAGCTCAGAGTTCTACTTCTTCATCTGCATGCTGGCTCCCATGTGGTTAGGAGGAGGGTCTTAAAGCCCATGTCCACAGTGACACACTTCTTTCAACAAGGCCAAATCTCCAAATAGTGCCATTCCCTGGGCTATGTATATTCAAACTACCACAATCATCCCTTAGATCATAGTTTACCTACTAGTGTGCACAACCTTAAAGAAAACTCATCTATCCACGGAAGCCCTCAATTTCCCATACCTATAGTTAAGGATAGGAGCTTATGAGCCTCTCCTCTTTCTATGTGAGAAGAATGTTGAGTTGCTTATGTATGGGTTCCTGAATGCTACAATCCTGTTATATGCAAAATACCCTATTTCCCTCCAGTGTTTCCTAGCCTCTAGCACTTACAAACATCCTTCCTTTACTCCATAATGGTCCCTGGACTTTAGTCCAGACATATAGATAATCTGTTTGTGGCAGAATACTCTACAGTGTTAGGTGTTATTACGATCTAGTTATGCACTTTAATCAGTTGCAATTTTCTATGTTTTCCATTTTTCTTTACACACAGCAACTTCTCTTAGTTCTGTGAGCTGTGAGTAGAGAAATACAAATTTAGAGGACAGTACCACATGATGTCTCTTTAGTAGAATAAGAATAGTAGATTCAGCATTAAAGCCTATTTGTGCTCCTACCATGGAAAACATTATATTCAGTGAAGTAACCCAGATCAAGAAATGTTTCATATACTTATTGATATGTGGATCTTTGTTACAGGATGTTTGATAATGCTGTGAACTCCAAGATTATGCTACCTATTGGAAAAAATCCATTTCCTGTGCTGTGGCTCAGCCTTAGCACACACCATTAATCTAAGAGCCTTCTGTTTACTGTATACAAGATTATATAAAGTACACTGTAGGTCAGAGAAAGCAACGAGTTAACAGAGAGTCAATATAGGGAAAAATATAAAAAGTAATAGGAACTCAGGAGTATGGATAGAGAGGCATAGTAAGTACAAAGGAGTGCCATTGAGTTGGAAGGATTTTGGAGATCATGTGGAGAACAACTGCCTTTTTAGAATGTCTGCTGCTGAAGAAGGTGAGCTGGATGTTTTCTCTGCTTATTCGAGTTAGTAGGCTTTCATCCCAGCATCCAGCTCTCAAGTCTTCTTTGGTAAATCTAAGAATTGAAATTTTGTTAAAAACACAATTTTGCACTCTAATGCACTGCACAACTACAGGGACAAAAAATATCATGCCAGCTATAGACAAACTGAGATGCTATCAGATTTGGTAAGTCACTTGGGAAGTCTTCAAGAAGTGAGTTAGAGAAGGAAAATACTATAATCCATGGCATTAGAAACCCATATAGTGCTACTTTAGACGGATAGAAAATACAAGTGAAAAACTAAATGACTTCATTGGAATTGACTCAATAGTGATGATTATAATCATTTTGATATTACATATTTTATCCTTAATGTCAATAGTGGCTTTCTGTACCCTCTTATTGATAAAAACTTTAGAATTCAGAGTCTCTTCTGAGATTCATGAAATCTTTTTGCTGTAGTCCCTCATAAAATCAAAATCAAAATTCATATCAAAAGCTTTTAACATCATAGGATATACATTACCACTCCAAAATATCATAGTGAGGAAATATTGGACAACACTTAGACCAAAAGGCAGCTGGGCAAACTCTGAACTATAAGTCTCCATGTCTGATGTCCAACTATTTTCAAGTTTGTTGACTGAAACACAATTTGTTCTCTTGAGCTGGTTCCACACTCTGTTTGCAGCTGTCCCCATCAGCTCTGGCATTTCAAACTTCTTGGTATCTTCAAGCCAATTTCAACTTCAGACCCATTTTTTCTAATGTCTGTGATCCACATATGATCTTCTGGGCACCTTCAAAGTGGTTAGTCCACTTCTCCAACTCTGCTCTCTGTAGCACTCTAGGCCTTGGCTGACTCCACTCCACTACTGTTCCTATTCTTTGTGATCATCTCATAGTACTGGCATATCCAATATACTGGGATTTTCTTATACAACTAGGCTACACTTTCACCAATACCCTCTTATAGGCTCCCTTCATGGTGCCAATCCTCAACTTCTTTGGATGATCCCTTCAGTCCCGGGCTTACAACTTCATCTGGACTGTACCAATGACCTTTCTTAGCCTCTTACAGTACTAAGCCTCAGTTGCTCTCCATAACCTCCTTATGCAAGCCTTTAAAACAAATCCACTTGAATGACTCTTGCACATTACAACATCTGGCTGCAGGCATGATGTCTGTCTCTGTAGTACAGTTCCTTTTTGCTATCAGATAATGCTTCACAAAAGATTTCACTTCAGTGATTCTTGTCTCTTCTTAATTACTACTAATTTCTTAGCTTCAGGTAATCAGCTTCATTTGTTCCAGTAATCCCTTGTATTCTTGACTCTAAAGCCAGAGACCCCTGGCTGAAGTTGACAAGTTCTCCCACTTGTTGGGGTTGGAATATTGCCCCCTTATTCTATAACATTCTTATCAGTTTTCTATTTTCAATGGTTTCCTTTACTCCTTAAGCTTGACTGTCTTGGAACTTGCTCTGTAGGCTGACATTGAACACAGAAATTTGCATGTGTCTGATTCCTGAGTACTTAGATTAAAGACATATACCATTGAACCTAGAACTAAGCTTTTCTTTAATTCTCTTTCAGGAGTTCTTTATAAACATAGCCACTATGCCTGAAGATCTAAATCATTCCACATCAAGATCTGGATCAAAAGTCAAATCTGCATTTTCTAGCCTTAGGATCCAGATCACAGGTATGCCTTTCATTTCTGGACTGGAGTTTATACAGATAACTGAGAATAGGTACCATAATCCACTCCTTGTCAATTTGACACATAATCATATCACCTTATGTCCAAATGAAACCATAACTATATTTTAATAACACCTAACATGGTAGGACTATCCTTTGTTCAACTGAAAATATTTGAACAATAAGCTTAGATGAGTGGGAACTTGCCCTGATGTCACCCTTCCCTCAATTCCATTTAATATCCTTGGACACTTGATTTAGCTTTATAGCACTTCCTGGTACATCTGTAATTCTTGAAGCAGGTATTTGGTATTTTTCCTTTCTAAGTTTGCTGTGCTTGATCAAAATGCTCTTCATAAGAGTGAACCAGAGGATGAAGTCAATGCCAGGTTGTTCTGAGATTTCCTTTGTCAATGTAACAAATGTAAATCTCTTCACCTTAGTATCAGGCAGACTCTTCAGCCCAGGGCAAAAATCAGCTACATTCTTAACAATAATATAACAAGATCAGTCTCTAGACCATATAGTAAAATTATTTTCCTCTGAAACCTCCAGAATTAGGCTCCAATAGTTCAAATCACCCTTAGCAGCACTGCCTTCCATGCTTCTAGTAGTATGGCCCGTTAAGCTTCACTTAGACCATTCTACTGCTTTCCAAAATTTCAAATCCACATTTCTTCAAACAAAAGCATGGTCAAACCTATCATAGCAACACCCAACTCCTGGTACCAATGTTTTTTAATTAAGGTTTTATTGCTATGAAGAGACACCATGAGCAAAGCAATTCTTATAAAAGACAACATTTACTTGGGGGAAGGATTACAATTTTAGAAGTTTAGTCTATCAGCATTATGGGAAGCATGGTATTATGCAGAGAGTCATGGTGGTGTAGTAGCTGAGAGTTCCATATATTGTTTCAATAGCACCCAAGAAGAGACTCTGATTTCACACTTGGTCAAGTTTAAACATAGTAGACCTCAAATCCCACATACTAAGTAACACACATCCTCCAACAAGGCCATACCTCATTGAATAAAGCCACATCTCCTAATAGAACTACATCCTATGGCCAAACATTGAAACATATGAATCTATGGGGGCCAAGCCTATTTAAACCTCCACACATACCTGCATATCAAAGTTCAACAAGGCAATCCCCTAAGAGGAAAGGGTTCCAAAAGCAGGCAAAAGAATAATACATAGCAGTCCCACCAAGCTACACAATCACAGCATGTTTGCATAAGACCTATCTTAGATCCAGGCAGTCTTTGTGAGCCCCTAGAAGCCCTGCTTTTATATTCTCTGGTCCATGTTTTTGATGTTTCTGTTCTTTTCTTGACCCTCTAGTTCTTATACTTCTCCATTTCCCTCTTTTACTGGGTACCCAGAGCTCTGCATAAAGTTTTGCTGTAAGTCTCTGTAGCTGCTCCTATAAAAGTTGCTTTTATATGGTAGATATAATTGTTGTATCAGAGGCTTACTGTAGAATAAGCTCATCTTTTCTAGTTATTTCTGAACTCTTTCTGTCTGGTTCAGCTCTGCTGTTGTGACTCAAAACTCCTTTGGAAGCTGACTGATTCAGACAGCCTTCTCTTGGCTTCTTACGACATTGTTCTGCTTGGTTGTAAATTAACTCTGGAAACCTGCTCTAATCTTTTGGTTCCTTCTCATTTGTGGTTCATTCTATCTTCACCTTCAAACTGTCTTTATAAAACTATCCCATTAAAACTGTGCTCTACCTGTCTCTCTGTTTCTTTGTTTCCCTGTCTCTCTGTGTGTCGCTCTGTCTCTGCCTCTGTCTCTGTCTCTCTGTCTCTCTGTCTCTCTGTCTCTCTCTCTCTCTCTCTCTCTCTCTCTCTCTCTCTCTGTCTCTCTCTCTCTCTCGCTGCTGCTGTCTTAAGTTGCCTCTCTTTCCTATCTATTCTCATGATAATTGGGAATATCCCATCTGTGATTCATTTTGTGAAATCATTCTCTGATTTGTCACTTTGTTTGTCCCTCAACTAGGTGTCATTGTTTCAAAATAAATTTGTGTACTAAGGGCTTATCTGTATTCCAGCCAGAGGGATTAAAGGTGTGTATCATATTTGCATTCCAGCAGGAACATACAGACCTAGATATTCTTTGAATGTGAGCCCTTACCAGAGCAGTCTATTGCTGGGTTAAAACTCTGCTACCTGCTCATATCAGTTCCTGGACCAAGCTTCCCTGAAGTGGAAACTTAAGAGTTCTTTGGAAAGTCAGTTGTGTTGGATGATGTTTTGCTGGGGCAATCATGTGAAAGAACACTTTTGCTGAAGCAGATACAGATGAAAGAATGTTCTGCTAAAGCAAACACATGAAAGGACACATGATAAATAATTCTTTGCTAATGGTACACATATATTGGTTCACCTTACATTGTGTAGTTGAGCTCTATTTGTCTGGACTCTATAAAGAGATATGCCAAAAAACTTCTGGTGGTGTATTGCAGTTTGTTCCAGCTTCTGCAGACTTGGGTTGATTGGTAGAGTGATGTAACCTGAGACAGACTCACAAGGAGTTTTGCTAAGTCATGCTGAGGCAACACACATAATGAGGCAAGACTTGTAGAGGATACATAATGTTTTCCACAGAAAGTAAGAGTTAGGCTTGCTGGTAGATTTACCTGAATAAAGCTTGACAGTCTCACATCTTAACTTATCTTCACTTTGCTGCTAGAGAAGTACAGCTGAGAACTTCGCCTGAATTCCCTACAGGTCTCTCCTGATGACTTGTGTTGGTTTGGCTGAGGCCTGGCTATTCATGGTAGTTCATGCAACAGCTACTGCTCTCCCAACCTTTAGAACTAGACTGTTGATATATCCCTAAAGTGTTTGTAAGGGGATCAAGCTACCAACTGCTGTTCTGTGAAATGAACTACTCATTTCCTGACAACACAAATGGAACATACTCCAAAGAACCATTTCTACACAGGTCCACTTTCCCCATATCCTTTCTTTTCTACTACCTCTAGTAGGTAGTGGGCTAGAAGTGAGATTAATGGATTTGAGAACATGTTTACCTATACTCTTCAAACTATTCAAAAAATAGAAATGGAAGGAACACTACCCAATTCGTTCTATGAAGCCACAATTACTCTGATATCTAAACCACACAAAGATTCAACAAAGAAAGATAACTTCAGACCAATTTCCCTTATGAATATCGATGCAAAAATACTCAATAAAATTCTTGCAAACCTAATTCATGAACACATCAAAATGATCATCCATCATGATCAAGTAGGCATCATCCCAGGGATGCAGGGATGATTCAATATACAGAAATCACCAATGTAATCCACTATATACACAAACTCAAAGAAAAAAAATACATGATAATTTTATTAGATGCTGAGAAAGAATTTGACAAAATCCAACACCCCTCATGATAAAAATCTTGGAAAGATCAGAATTCAAGGATCATACCTAAATAGAGTAAAGGCAATAAATAGCATACCAGTACTCAATATTAAACTAAATGGAGAGAAACTTGAAGCAATTCTACTAAAATCAGGGACTATACAAGGCTGTCCACTCTCTCCCTACCTATTTAATATTGTAATTGAAGTCCTAGCCAGAGGAATTTGACAACAAAAGGAAGTCAAAGGGATACAAATTGGAAAGGAAGAAGTCAAAATATCACTATTTTCAGATGATATGATTTTAAACTTAAGTGAACACAAAAATTCTACCAGAGAACTCCTAAAGCTGATAAACAACTTCAGCAAAGTGCCTGGATATAAAATTAACTCAAATAAATCTGTGGTCTTCCTCTACTCAAAGGATAAATACTCTAAGAAAGAAATTAAGGAAACAACACCTTTTACAATAGTCACAAATAATATAAACTATTTTGGTATGACTCTAACTAAGCAAGTGAATAATCTGTATGATAAGAAATTCAAGTCTTTGTAGAAAGAAATCGAAGAAGATCTAAGAAGATGGAAAGATTTCCATGCTCATGAGTGGGTAGGAGTAATATAATAAAAATGTCCATCTTGCCAAAAGCAGTCTACAGATTCAATGGAATCCCCATCAAAATTCCAAGTCAATTCTTCATAGAGTTAGAGCAATTTGCAAATTCATCTGAAATAACAAAAAACACAGTATAGTGAGAACTATTCTCAACAATAAAAGAACTTCTAGGGGAATCAACATCCCTGACCTTTACCTATTACAGAGTAATGGTGATAAAAAAAAAAAAAAAAAAAAAAAAAAAAACAAAAAACAAAACAAAAAAAAACCTGCATGGTATTAGTACAGTGACAGGCTGGTAGATTAATGGAACAGAATTGAACACCCAGAAATGAACTCTCACACCTATGGCCACTTGATCTTTGACAAAGGAGCTAAAACCATCGAGTGGATAAAAGACAGCATTTTCAACAAATGGTGCTAGCTCAACTAGCAGTTAGCATGTAGAAGAATGCAAATTGATCCATTCTTATGTACTTGTACAAAGCTCAAGTCCAAGTGGCTCAAGGACCTCCACATAAAACCACATACACAGAAACTAATAGTAAAGAAAGTTGGGAAGAGCCTCGAGCACATGGGCGCAGGGTTAAATTTCCTGAACAGAACACCAATAACTTATGCTCTAAGACCAAGAATTGACAAATGGGACCTCATAAAATTTCAAAGCTTCTGTAAGACAAAGAACACTTTTAATAATGTAAATCAAAACAACTTTGAAATTCCACTTCACACCAATCAAAATTGCTAAGTTCAAAAACTCAGGTGACAGCTGATGCTGGCAAGGATGTGGAGAAAGAGGAACACTCGTCTATTTCTGGTGGGATTGCAAGCAGGTACAAACACTCTGCAAATCAGTCTGGTGGTTCCTCAGAAAATTGGATATAGTACTACCTGAGTACTAAGCTATACCACTCCTGGGCATATACCCAGAAGATGCTCCAACATATTATAAGGACACATGCTCCACCATGTTCATAGCAGCCTTATTTATAATAGCAAGAAACTGGAAACAACCCAGATGTCCCTCAACCGAGGAATGGGTAAAGAAAATGTGGTACATTTACACAATGGAGTACTAAGTTACTCAAAACAATGAATTCATGAAATTTTTAGGCAAATGGATGGAACTGGAAAAATATCATCCTGAGTGTTGTAACTCAAATCACAAAAGAACACACATGGTAGGCACTCACTTATAAGCAGATATTAGCCCTAAATTTCAGAATACCCAAGATATAATTCACAGACCACATGAAACTCAAGAAGAAGGAAAACCACATTGTGGATGTTTTGGTCCCTCTTAGAATGAGTATCAAAATACCCTTGGGAAGAGATATAGAGACAAACTGTGGAGCAGAAACTGAAGGAAAGGCAATCCAGAGACTTCTCTACCTAGCGATCCATCCCATATACACTTACCAAACCCAGATACTATTGTGGATGCCAACAAGTGCTTGCTGACAGGAGCCTGATGTGGCTGTCTCCTGAGAGGTTCTGCCAGTGCCTGACAAATACAAAAGTGGATGCTCACAACTATCCATTGGACTGAGCACAGGGTTCCCAATGGAATAGCTAGAGAAAGGACCCAAAGAGCCAAAGATATTTTCAGCCCCATAAGAGAACAACAATATGAACCAAACAATTCCCCCAGAGCTCTCAGGGACTAAACCACCAACCAAAGAGTACACGTAGAGGTATTCATGACTCCAGCTGCATATGTAGCAGAGGATGGCCTTGTGGAACATCAGTGAGAGGAGAGGCCCTTGGTTCTGTGATATCTCAATGCCCCAATCTAGGGGAATGCCAGCACAGAGAAGTAGGAGGGATTGAGTTTGTGAGCAAGGGGAGGGAGGATTGAATAGGGGGATTTTCAGAGGGGAAAAGAGGAAAGGAGATAACTTTTGAAATGTAAATAAAGAAAATATCTAATAATTTTTTTAAAGTAGATTTAAAAAAATAAAGTTTCACTTCCCTGATGATGATTGGGCTCAGCTCAGTTTTCTGAGTATAGAATCATTTAAAATAATTTTGTTGATTCTTTAATTAATTAATTAATTAATTAATTTTGGTTAGTCGTGTTTAGTTCTCTCTTAGGTCTCTCTGATATCCAGATGTCATGTGGCCATCTAGGGAGTGTGAAGTGTCTGCTGTCTCTTGTGGCATGTGTCTCAAGCTGGGCCAGTCATTGGTTGGCCACCTACAAATTCTATACAACTGTTCCCACAGTACATCTTTGAGATTTGCTCACTGGTTTTGAGGCTGAAGTAATGTCCCTGACCAACCACTGGAAGCATTCCCTGTTTATAGAAGATGGCCAATTAAGGCTCTGTGTTAGATGACATTTTGTCACACTGTGAACCCCAAGACTATTCTATTTAGTAGAAAAATCCATTTTTCTAGTTGTTGTGTGACTCATCCTTATCACCCACCTTTAATCCAAGATCTTTGTGTTTATTGTAAACAGAATTAGATAAAGTCAGCAACTAGTGTACGGGGCAGAATAAAATCATAGAGAGTAATAGGACGTCAGGAGGATGGATAGGGAGACAAACAGAAAGTAGAGAGGGACATTGAATTAAAGGGTTTTGCAGACACTGTGGAAAGGAAGAGGTACATTTTAGGGATGTCGACTATTTTTTTTCTTTAGATTATCTTATTTTAATTCTAGCTTTCTTTTTCTTTTTTAAAAATTAATCTTTTTATTCATTTACATTCAAAATGATATCCCTCTTCCCTATTTCCCCTTGACAAACCTGCATCCCATCCCTTCTCCTCTTTGCCTCTATGAGGGTTGTTCCTATATGGAGGACGGTCAGTTGGGTGCTTTTCTGCCTCTCAGAGTGAGCAGATTTTCACTCCAACATTTGGCTTCCAGGTTTTCTTTGGTAAAATTGAACAATTAAGATTTGATTTAAAACAAAGTATCATTAATTTGTGATTTAGTTGCAATGTCTGTACAATCTAGGAAATTAGAAAAGGAACCTTGCTAGGAAGAGAGAAGAAATACGTTGAAGTAGGTGTGATGTTAGACCTCAGATGATTTGACAATGAAAATGGGAATAGGCAGGAAAGTTAAGAGCAGTGGCTAATCAGGTGTTTCTGGGAGACCCTCAGAAGAGGATAAGTTGTTGCTATTCGCTTGGATGCCCCCTAGATTTGATGGAAAGTCTTTATTGCTGAAGATATTGTACACAATGGTCAAGAACATTGAGAAATGAAGTTGGTGATTATAAAGCAGCTTGCTCCCTGCTTATTAATTTTCATAGTAACAGTAGGTGCTGTGTAAGTGTTCAAGGGAAAGTACAGTTAGTGTTGTACTTAACTCTCAATACTGTGACCTGAAAGAGTGACCAGCATATCATGTTTGCATCTACAATAGTGGCACAGATATTGCACGGGGCTGATAAATTACTACAAACATGACAACTTTAGGTTTCATAAATTACAGTGTCATAGTTCTGATCAGAGATAGTCTGGTTTGGCCCAACAAAATGTCACAAGGCCAAAATCAAGCTTTCTACAGCCCAGGGTCAGAGTCTCTTCTAGAAGCTTTGCTGGGAACTATATGCCAACCTACATTTTAGTTGCCTTCAGAGCTCAGTTTTGTATGGATGCAGGAAAGAAGCAGCTGCCTGGCTGTCAGCTGAGTGTTTTCCTTATATCCACCAGTGACACTAGTTTTTACGGTTGTCTATATAGATGTAATTTTCAAAAAAGAAAGAAGCAGAGAAAGGAAGGGAGAAACAAACAAACAAAGGGAGAAAAAAGAAAGAAACAAAGAAAGAAAGAAAGAAAGAAAGAAAGAAAGAAAGAAAGAAAGAAA
>JADRCD010208480.1:0-22040 GCA_019843815.1 Montemys delectorum | reverse complement strand
TTTTTTTTTTTTTTTTTTTTTTTTTTTTTTTTTTTTTTTTGCAGGATTTCTCTGTGTAGCCCTGGCTGTCCTGGAACTCACTCTGTAGACCAGGCTGGCCTTGAACTCAGAAATCCACCTGCCTCTGCCTCCCAAGTGCTGGGATTAAAGGCGTGTGCCACCACCGCCAAGCTCTAGTCAATATTATTGTAGAGCCTTCATTCTCATATACAATTTTATAAGTACAAAATTAAAAGGAAAAAGAAAATCAGATATCCACACCTGTGTTTAATTCTTTGTTTAATATCTAATCATGTTTTTCTCCATTCAAGGGAAGAATTAGTGGTGTGGATGGCTAAATTATTATTTCATGCAAATACATATCATAAACACATAAGTATATAATTATTGTAATCAGGGATTTAGATCAAATGCCAAGATTGATCATATGCTATGGACATCTGTCATCTGTAAAATGTGAGAAAATGCATGCAGTCATTTGCTGAGTAAAATGGATTTCAATGTTTAATCAGATGCAAAATGTAGATGGCACGGCTCTGAAACTTTAAATGAAATTGTCTCTCATTAGCTTATGTAAGATTCAAAATGTAATACTTTTCTTTTTAGTTTTTTAGTGATTTCCATTGCAAAACAATAGGCCAAATTATTATCATCATTCTAACAAGTATGTAAAGTCTTACTGCATCCCTTAAAAAAAAAATAGTTAACAGGAAAATACTTCAAATTTATAAATTTCAGTCAGGTTGTAAATATGTAAATAACATTGACTAGCATACTTTTACATTTTTTGCATTTAATATATTAGTAATATTTCTAGTAATATACATGGAAAAATTATTATATTTTCTATTACTTGAATGCATGAGTTTACAATATTTGTGCAGTTTCACTTAGAAAATGGCACTGTGAAATAAATTGAAAGCTATTTTGAAATTAGAAACCCTAAGACATACAATTTCAGTCGTTATGTTTCTGCTTTAAAGGAAATATCTTTCTGGATTTTTTTTGATGGGTTGATGACAATCTCCACAAAAGCAAGCTAGTGGCAGAGTAACTGTAGAGTCTCAAAATTCTTTGATGAAAACTTGAAACTGATGTCTGTAGTCATTTAGTTTTATTGCCTAAGTAAATTTTCATTTTTAATTTTTTACAATCTTTTTTAAAGGACCAATGGAAAATACCAACTTTGAAACCTCAGGATTCTCATCCAGCAATTAAACCCATGATATCATCCTGTGTCCACAACTTATCAGACACAATTTTAAATTATGTACTCATTCTCACTGTATGCTGCACTTGAGTACAGAGGGGAAAAATCATGCTTCTGTCTCTGAAATATATTTATCATTTTTCACCAGCAATAAAATTCTCATATGGTAGCTATTGGCAACATTTCCATTTTAAATTTTCATAGCTCAGTCTGCTTGAGATGAGATATTAAAGTAAAATAGGCATGAACTTCTGGATGAAATTTCAAGGAAATTGCTTTAGTGTATGTGACTTAGTTGAAAGGAATCAATTAAATTTTTTTGTCCCATTCTATTTTCTGTTGCCTAAAGCACGGATGGTAGAAACTATAGCAGCCATCTTGGAACCATCCTAATAGGACTAAAAGAAATAAAGAGTCTTGGCCCCATCATCCTGAACCACTGTGGTGACACCAGATGCTGCCAACTCTGGGCTGAAGTTGTGAGGAAAATTGACTCTTTACTGTTTAGGCCATTTTAATCAGATTTATGATATCTGTAAACTGAAACTTTTAAGTAAATGTGGTAGAAATAAATTTTCTCTCTCATTTTTCATAAGAATAATTCACACATACATACATAAATCAAATACATAGTTTTGTTTGTTTGCTTGTTTTAATTTAATTTTTTTTTCATAGGCAAAAGCCTCAAGTCTTTCATTTTTTTGGTTCTATTTTATTTCTGATTTCTTTAAGGCAAAGTTTAATGTCAAAATGTTTTCTGAATTTAGTCACCATAACCTGTGCTTAATATGTAAAATTAAATACAAATCCTTCTTTTAAACTCCATTTCTTACTTTTGTCTTTGTAAGTATCATGGATTGATTTTCTACTTCAAAGAGACAGAGAATAGTCTGCATTTCTCATGTTATAGCTAGAGTATAATTAAATGTTTGCAAATACTCACTTCAAGACAGAGTTGGAAGGGAATTTTATTTTATTTTAATCGTCAGCTATAGCTGTACTTAGTGCCAACTTCAGAAACAAGACAAATTTATATCAGATAAATCTTTTGTAGTCACATTACCAATGCCACTTATTTTTATCAAAATTGTATAAGTTTACAGGACTATATAATGTTTTATTTTAAAAAAAGTTTTCATTTTCTATTTTAACTAATTTTTAATGACAAACTTCAAATCTCACATAATCAGCAACATATTAAAAATCGAATATAACTGTAGTTTTATTCTGTGAAAATGGTACAGAGTAAAAAATAATCCAGGGAAATAAAAGTATTTTTAATATAAAAGTCTTAAACTCAAATAATTATAAACCATTCATTACCTAAGTCTTTCAAATCCTTCTTTATATAACACAAATTATAAACACGCCTACATTCTCAATTTTCAAAAGGAAATTATTACACTGAGCTTTTTGAAGGGAAACCATAAGTGAGTTCATCAATCTAACCTAAAAACAGACCTCAGGAACAAAATTATAGAGTGTGAAAGTGTTTTCAACTTCATTTCTCACAATGAGCATGCCAAATAGTGGCACTGTGATAGGAAAAAACACACCAGCTATATTTAATATCTTCCATATTAAATGAAAAAATGACATGGAAATAGGCAATCCTAGATACTGGTAATTTTCCACTGTTTTCACGTTTCATCCTTTTTTTTTTTTTTATTTATTCTAGGTTTTCAATGTTGAGTTCAAGTCTAAGGGACATTTTCTAATATAACCACTTAGCTGTTCGTGGTTAAGTTGTAAATTTTTGAATCACAATCTCATAGTGCTCCTGAGTATAGGGAAACCTGCTTAGTACTTTCTCCATATATCACCCTCTTTTGTGCCTTCTTCTTATGCTCAGAGAAGAATCACAATATTAATTCTTCATTGTTAGATATCCATGTATTATGTTATACTGAGAATCTTTCTACATGTGCGCATGATACACTTTTGGGGGATTAGAGTAGGAAGGGATACCTTAAGAACATTAGCACAGAAAATAATCCTACAAATTTATTTTAAAAATCACAGTCACAAAGTACAGGAAGACTTGTAGAAAAAAGGAGATCAAATTAAGAATGAATTTTTAGATAGCCCTTTGAATATTACCTAATAATTTGAAGTGCTGTATTCAAAAGACAGTAACAAATAGGATAGATTCTCAGTGGGAATCAGATTCAGAGCTATGATCACATAGATGAAGAGAAGTATATCCAGAAGATTGTTTTAATGGCTGATCAGTGGTCATCCTACATTAAAAACAGGTATAAATCTTCTCTACATAAAATGGGACCCATTGGACCATTAACTGGTGTAAATGAAGTGCCCTCTAGGAATGAAATCTACCAGGCTGCACTGTACAGTCATTAAACTTTCTCAGAACCTGCATTCTCACATTGCCTAGATCTTCTGCAGACTAAAGTTAGACATGAGATACACTGGTCTAAAACAAAGAGTGATAGGAATCAAATGAGATGAGACAAACCAAATGCATATGTCTAGGATGACAGAAGTTATTGCTTAGAAGACAGAGCACATCGTAAATGTGTTCTCTGGTAAGTCCTTCTCAGCACATAATGGTGAGTTATCTAGAAGCAGCCACAATCTTTCAAAACCTCATATTTACTTCCAGTGTGTGTGGATATATATATATATATATATATATATATATATATATATATATACATATATAAATATTTGTATGTATTCTGGTCATGTGGGTTATGATATATACAATTTTGATTAAAACATATTTATACAGGTAGTCCACATTATAGAACCTATTTAAATAGTTAAGATTCTATCTGAAAGTAGTGGCTTAGAATTAAGGCTCACTTATAAGACTTTACTTCATAAATTGTAAAATAATTTTAATTCCTGGTCATCATTCTGAATTTATCTTAAAATACACTCATTGTATAATTCTGGCAAGTGATCAAATACTAGGCTAGTGGGTTCAACTACTACCCTTCAACAGATGAAGTGGGAAATAACTGAATCTACTTTAATTAGAATAGTTTTTCAAATTATAAATGATAGGAGATCGGTGTACAAATTGAACCTGTTTTGTTGCTTATAAACATGTTGAACTTCAGAGTTTTCTCTCTTGGGAAACATCAAACTATCTGCCAACTCATCTGTAGTTCAGAACAGGATTTCGGACATATTGCCAGACCATGACCTGTCTTTAGAAACTGCCCAAACGTGAGTGGCCTGGCACGTGTTCACCCTACTGGAGAAACATTTTAGAAACTAAACAAAGTACTACGTTACAAATCAAAACTGTTCAGTTATGTCACCAAAAAACATTTAGGGATTGGCTTCAGCTCTCCAATCTAAGGCTATTGATAGTTATTTTTTCCCATGATTTATACAAGAACTATATTAAGATTTAACTTAGTGTCTTAAAGTCCTTCCCTTCATACTACTGTTAGGTATTCTTCATCATTTCCCACAAATGGCCTATAACAGGAAACGGGTAGTCCATATTTACTTGAGTGTAGAAGAACTAGGCACGTGTGCTAGCATCAAGGAGGCAGCAGGATTTCTCACCCCTATAGTGACATCAAAACTCGCCAATAGCTTCTCTTTCACAGATGTGACACTTGAATGCTGTTAAAGTAGATTTATTTTAAGTAAACACCTATGCTTTTATTCTGCTAATTATCTGACAAGACACTCAAATGGGCAGACCAAACAACGTGGTGGTTCCATTGTTTGTGCTATTTGTGAATAAGGGACAAACAATTGTCAAAAACAACTCTCAAAAAGTTATTTCAAGATGTTTTTGTTATGTATCAGCTATTTCCAGAATAATTTTCTAGGAAATATTTACAGGAGAAAAAAATGTTTTTCCTTAAACTGTGTTATAACATAAAACTGATAGAACAGCTACTTTGAAATGCAGAAATACTGATAAAATTCTCTGATTATGATACTATAACCTGGTCAGTTTCTGACATGGCATTTTAAGTAGCATCTCTTAACAAAACAAATCAAATATTTAAGAGATTATTGAGGAAAATATTGAATGGAGGGAGATAGGGACAGAGAGATAAAGACACACAGACAAAAAGGGGTTAAAAATCATTCTAAACCTTTTCATCTTTGACAAAGAAAGCTCACATGCAAGGGACAGACGTCAGAGCTGCAGAACGGCCAGTTATAGAAAGACTCACAAGTGTATCTCTCATTTCCAGAAACTAGAATATCCTTGACAAATACTAATTCTAGGTCTGATTTTTGTCTAATCTCTTGAGCATTAAGGAGATTCTGTCCTCCCCGAATTAGGGTGCATAGAAAAGGTGAGAAGCAAGAGTATGCCAAGGGATGTTTCTATAAAGAGAAACTGCTCTTGTTCCCCACACAGGAAAATGCTGAAGTGGCTTTCAGTGTCTCAGCAAATAAATCTGCTGGAAATTGACTGCAGTGTTCTCCCTGTGCCATTACATTTCTGGAAAGTATTTTATTTGAAGGTTGGCCTTAAGTGTTCTTGTACCATGTCTGAAGAACACGCAGGCATAGAGTGTCCATAAAAACAGATGGGTGTCACTACTTTAGGCTTCCAGTTCCCTGTAAAGTACTTGTATACCATACACCACACACATTCTACAGATGTATGTCATGCTTTGGATATTGGATACCCAACTGGTGTGCTCTCTCTTGGCAGAGATTCTGCTCATCTCTCAGCTTCCCTTAGTTAATCTCAGGACTTTGTTTAGGTAGGGTTGAAGCCTCCACCTCCATGTTAGTGGAGTCTGGTGTCTGAGTATTCAAGTGATGCTTATACTTAAAGCTGTCTTTTTATATTTAGGAATAGACCCATATATACACATACATATGTAACTACAATTTATAAAAAATAAACACGCTATGAATTTGAAAGGGGCAGGTACATGGCAGGTTTTGGAGGATGGAAAGGGAAATGATGTAATTATAAGATAATGTCAAAAAACAAACAAGTAATAAAAAATATATCCTAATCCTGACTGTAACCAAGCAGAGTGTAATTAGCAAAGAAGAGCAGACAATTTCACTGACTGAGGTGTGGCAAATTCTCCTGTATCATTGTTTGCTAACAGTGTACTCCTGGGCAGGCATCCATCTACATTCTTACCAGCTAGGTGAATGGTGACTACAGAGCAGAATAAAGAAAAGCCTAAATGAGATGTGAAAGCAGAAGGATGTGAAAAGTCCTCTCTGTTCTATTTTGGGAAATAAAAATTACCTCATAAGTATATTAGAAGGGTGTACTTTTAAGCACTTGTCCTCAAAATCCCTAAGTGGAAAAAAATTACAAATCATGTACTTTTCAAAGTCTATTCATTTTTTTAACATTTAAATTTCTGACCCAAATTTTTCCTTACTATATTAAGAAAGGGGATATAAGTAATTATAGCTCAAAGATCTGTAAAGCCTGCTTTGGAACCACAAAATACAAGTATATTTTTAAAAATTGCCTCATTTATTTAACCTCTCATTTTTTTCTTGAGGTGCCATGGTAAGGGGAAAGCAAAGTAATTTTTCTTTCCTCTCCAGTGATTTTCCACAGGCAACCACAAGTGGAAAGGGATTTCATAACCATGTAGTACTTCTTAACCACAAAGGATTTTGCTTCTCAAAGAATAAGAAGAAAACCTACACTTGCTGGTTGGTGTCATTGACTAAATATCCTTTTTTATAGCAATGAACACTCTACAACATTCAAGATAGTCAAGATTTCCCACATGGCAATGGAATTTTTTGGTTGCATTTATTTTATGGTTTATGTAGATTTCTTCTTTTATACTTAAAAATGATTCTGTTTTGTCAAGAAAATCTAATTTTTATTTTACATTGGTTTTCAACTTCATCTATACAAATACTTGGTTTGTAATGATGCCCTTGATGTTTGCACAGGGCTTTGATGCCACCCATGAATAGCACAGAAATTAGAAGAGTATGTGGGCAAAATGGAATGAATGTCCAATTGTGTCCTTATATTTGACAAGGCAATAATTTGTTTATCTTGAGAACACTCAAACTGAGCACCATGCTTCCCAACAAATTGGGACATTAAAAATTCAAAACAGTATGTTGATATGGAAAAATAGTTTAATACCAGATTGTCTTTTAACTATAGCTGTGTGGAAAATAGGTTCATAAAACTATCACAGGATGTGAAGGGATCTGTTGAAGTGATTTGGAAGCAGGAGATGAATCCTTGGCAATGAGGAAACCGTAAAGTGTTTCTGCTTGGAAAGCACAGAAGGCAAACTTTGAGGAATGGAAGAAATAATAAAACTATAGAAGGACATTAAAGAAAAAGTCAGATGTTTTTCATTAAGCATTTCTACTGTCAATTTCAAAATCTGTCTGGTATGGGCTTAAAGATAGAAGAGAAATATATAAATGATATAGAAGTTTAAAGAACAATTTTATATGATTTAAGAAATTATGCATTAAAATATTTGACAAAAGATTAAAAACTTCAAGTTTTGTTCGTTTTTTTTTTTTTTCTCAGTAGGGGAATTTGATGGTCAAAGTGAGGAAGGACGTGAATATAATGGGTCTCAAATGAGCATGTGATCCCAAGAAAGAAAAACATAATTATAGAGGACAAGAAATGTAGGGGACAAACATAAAGGAAACTTTTAAATGAATAACATAGGAATTTATGTTTTAAGATGAGAAGCACTTTATTTTGGCTCTGTAATAGAGTTCCCCATATAAAACTCATTCTGCTGAACTATTTTCACCACAGAATTTATTTTTGTAAGTGTAACAAAGTCTGTGTATAAGATTGTCAATGAGAAACACAGATTCTCAAAGATTGGTCACTGGACATGGGCTATTAAAATAATAATTAATACTGAGCAATTATTACGTGCTGGCCTTTATTTAGTAATCAAGCAAAGAAAACAGGCAGCCACAGTCACAGCTATTGTTTACATAAAAGCTGGAGCAAAAATTGGTAAGGAAAACTATCCAAGTAAAGGGTCTAATAAACTCAAACTGGTCATCTATTATTGTAAACACGCTTAATCCAACTTTGCACTGTAAATCCTTTGCTTACTGTGTTGTGTAAATATTTTTAATTCATTTTCAATACAAAGGCTGATCTTTTTTTAAGTCACAAACAAGTTCATATCAGTAGAAATGAAGAGAGAGGACAGAGAGAGAGAGAGAGAGAGAGAGAGAGAGAGAGAGAGAGAGAGAGAGAGAATAGCAATGAAAACATTCTAACAACCTGAATTAGCATTATTAAGGCATAGGTTATTGTTGACTTCTAGAATTGTTTTTATAAGTTTAGTCTGTTTTTTTAAATATTTTATTGCAAATAGATTTTTTCTTTCATACAATATATCTCAACCACTGATTCTTCTCTCTCCACAGCTCCTATCCACCCATCCTAATTGCCTTCCCCCCAGAACCATTCTGCTCTGTTTTCTGCTTCCTATTCAGAAAACAGCAGACCTTTTAATACCAATCATGTAGACTATTTTCTTGAATGTCTCTGTAAAAAAATCTTTCCTTTTTCATGCTACTGTAAAATGACAATAGAGCTTGTAATTAATCATTTGGAAGTAGATATAATAACTGTTCAAATTAGAAATGATATCACTCTGCTTTGAAAAAATGGCAAAAATTATAAATTTTAAAATATAATTTTATAGAACAAATAAAATACCACTGAGTCCAAATTTCTTGTAAAAATGTGAAGGAGAAATAGACATCGAGAATTACGTTATTTCTTACTTGGAATTCTATTGCTATGACAAGACACCATGATCAGTGCTGAAAAGTTCAGCTCAGAGCCCTTGGAAAATTCCACCAGGCACCCCTCCCCTCTGGGAAGAGACAGGTCAAAGAACATGTAGGCTGGAAGAAGCTGATTAAGCCCCTACTATCTCATTCCCTAATGACCAATCAGTTTATACGGTACACTGTTCTGCCAATCACATTGTATCTGTTTGCTGATGTTCTATTCTGTCCCTGAAAACTGTACAAAATCTTGCTGAATGGGCCACCCATTGTCACCACCTCTCCTTCAGGTCTGGAATGACCCAAGCATGCTAGAACAATAAATTTCTCTTGTGGGCTGGGCAGTGGTGATTGTGGTGGCACACACCTTTAATCCGAGAACTTGGGAGGCAGAAGCAGGTGGATTTTAGAGTTTGAGGCCAGCCTGGTCTACAGAGTGAGTTCTAGGACAGCCAGAGCTATACAGAGAAACCCTGTCTCAAAAAACCAAAAAAAAAAAAAAAAAAAAAAATTCCTCTTGCTTTTGCATTCATCCCAGGCTCTGCATTGTTCATTCAGTGGGGTGGGGAGGTCCTGGTAATTAAGGTTCCACAGAGTCTTACATTTGGTGCATGGGGCTGGAATTTGACTCCCTGTGAGGACACACTGGAGAGTGGTGAATCAGAGATCTCAAGCAGGTACCAGGGTTCTTTCTTGTTTGTCTTGCTGTTTGTCAAAGTCTGAGTCTGTAAATCAGTTTGACCTTTGTGTTTACTTTCAAGAATCAGGAGTGTCAGAGTGCCTACAGTGTCTGGTGTGGTCACCTGTGGCAGAAAGGCAGACATGCCTTAACATAAGGACTGCAGGGAATCCAGGGGAGGCTTCAGAGACCCCAGAGGGAGCTAGGAGGGCTCTCCTCCTTCTGGAAATAGCAAGACAGTATCGGCAGGAGCTGACTCTTCCTATAACCTCGTTAATCTGGCTCCTGCTTTGTCTCAGGGCCACAGGAGCCAGCAGAGCAACTCTGTTCTATATCTGTAGAAGGGATGAATAGTAGGGGTGAACTGTGTGTTGATTGTCTTTCTCTGTGTTTTTGGATTTGAATTGTCTACACCCATGGTTTGTGAGCTGTCTGTGCATTGATTGTCTTTCTCTGTGTTTGTTGATATCTCATTCTGTGTTCTTGGACCTGGATTAATGACATATTTTTGGAATTAAACAGACTGAAATTAGCCCATTAAACATTCTAGTTAACTACTAGAGAAGAAAACTTGTCAGTAGTACTAAAGAAGAGAAAGTTAGTTACTCTCTGCTTCTCCAAATGGCCCACCTTCAGAGTAGGGTGGCCACCCATAGAGACTATCTACTTGCATGTGATCAAAGCAGTAGAAGAGAGAATCTTTAGGTGAAGATCCCTCAGGCACCCAGACCAAGTACCTTATATAGTTCCCTGGGAAGAATCTAGTGGAGGACCCTCCCCCCACCATTAATAAAAGCTGTTCTATCCCCAGACCCACCTCACAGGTTCTGGCCATCAGGAAGAAGGAAGCATGGGAGGAGGGATCCATACATAGGAAGAAGTTGATCCTCCAAGACCCTTCAATAGTAGACCAGTTGCTCCAAGACCCTCCTCCTCCATATCCCCCTACCCTTGCCCCCACAGACCCACCAGAGCCAGTACTAGTCCCAGGATCCTCAGCCCATATGAGACCTTGGCTTTTGAACCCCCACCCTTTTAATGGAGGGAGGAGTGGGAGCAGGCCACTAATTTCCTGGTCCATCCGTGAGGACCCAAAGTTTGAGAGCCAACTACCCTGATAATACAGTGGGTCTCTCACTGAGGGCATATGGGCCTTTAGATAACTGCAATCAGGCTATATAATATTGGCCCTTCTCTTTGGTCAACTTATACAACTAGATGGCCCAATAGCCCCCACCCTCCTTTCAGATAACCCCAAAGGGCTAATTAATCTCCTTGAAACTGTTTTATTTACACATCAGCCCACTTGGGATGATACCCAACAACTCATGAGACTGAAGAATGAGAGAGGATAATGCAGGAAGCCAGAAAGAATGTCCCCTCAGACACAGGCACCATCAATTGACCAGGCTGTCATCAATAATAGGTTTCCCTGACTAGACCTGACTGGGACTTTAATATGGCAGAAGGTAAGGGGCACCTGAAGGTCTATCACCAGACTCCATTGGTAGGCCTCAAGAGGGTCTCACAACAACTCAGAAATGTGATCAAGCAGGGACCAGATGAGTCACCTTCAGCCTTTCTAGAGTGGTTCATGGAGGTGCTCCACTAATATATACCCTCTAACCCCAGTACAAGGAGCACAAAGCTACAGTGACAATGGTTTTTATATACCAGGTATCTTAGTCAGGGTTTTTATTTTTGCATAAACATCATGACCAAGAAGCAAGTTTGGGAGGAAAGGGTTTATTTAGCTTATTTTCACATGGCTGTTGATCACCAAAGGAAGTCAGGACTAGAATTTAAGCAGGTCAGGAAGCAGGAGCTGATGCAGAGGCCATGGAGAGATGTTTCTTGTTGGCTTGTTTCTCCTGGCTTGCTTAGCCCTCTCTCTTATAGAACTCAAGACTTTTAGCCCAGAGATGGCACTACCCCTTTGATTACTAATTGAGAAAATGCCCCACAGCTGGATCTCATGGAGGCATTTCTCCAACTGAAACTCACTTCTCTGTGATAACTCTAGCCTGTGTCAAGTTGACACACAAAACTAGCCAGTATAATTGACCCTTTGTCAACTTGACACACAAACACATTACTATTAAGCCTCAACCCTTATGTTTTTATTTATTTCTAAGATTTAAAGTCTCACAGTCTTTATATATTAAAAGTTTAATCAATTTAAAATGTCTAGTATCTTTTAAAATTTAAAGTCTTTTAACTGTGGGCTCTATTAAAATACATTTTTTTAAGAGGGAAAAATATTAGGGCACAGTCACAATCAAAAGCAAAACCAGTGTCTGGGATCTAACTCATGATCTTTTGGGCTCTTTTAAGGGCTTTGGTCACTTTTTTAACTCTGCCCTTTGTAACACACATTTTGTCTTCTGGGCTCTAGATGCTGCTGCTGTTGCTGCTGTCCTTGGTGGTCATCGCATGGTACTGACATTCTCAAAAAAATGTTGTAACCAGGCTTTACTAATAGCCTCTTATAGACTGTCTTTATGGTGCCAAGCCTCAACTCTTTTGTATGACACCTTCAATCTTGGGCCATCAATTATAAACTGAGGCTACACCTTTATTAATGGCCTTTTATGGCCTCTTACTGTGTCAAGTCTCAGCTGCTCTTCATGACTCTTTTGTGTTGTCAAAACCAGTACTACCTGGGTGACTCTTATATATTACCAAGTCTTGCTACAGCACAAGGTATAACCTTGGCTATCTCTGGAACACAACTTTTTTGTGCTTCAGCAAACACTTCCCAGAAGATGTCACTTCAATGATGTTGGTCTCTTTTTAATTACCGCTAATTTTTTAGTTTCAGCTAACCAGCATTAATAGTCTCAGTAATACAAAGTTTTCTCTTTAGTAGTTCTGGTATTTTGTTAATCATAGCGGATACTTTAGCCCCAGCTAACCAGAACCACAGAATATTTACAGTCAAAATAATATGGCTCTGATAAGAGTCTTTAATCTTTTCTCTGAAATTTTACAAGCCAGGCCTCCATCTTTGCACTGTTTTCAACATGATCTTTCAAGCTCCTACAGACATTTCACAGAGTTTTTAACAAACAGTGCATCTTTTAGCTTAAAGTTTCAAAGTCCTTTTACAATCCTCCCCAAAACATGGTCAGGTTGTCATAGGAATACCCCACTCCTGGTACCAATTTGTCTTAGTCAGGGTTTCTATTCCTGCACAAACATCATGACCAAGAAGCAAGTTGGGGAGGAAAGGGTTTATTTAGCTTATTTTCACATGGCTGTTGATCACCAGAGGAAGTCAGGACTAGAATTCAAGCAGATCAGGAAGCAGGAGCTGATGCAGAGGCCATGGAGAGATGTTCCTTGCTGGCTTGTTTCTCCTGGCTTGCTTAGCCCTCTCTCTTATAGAACTCAAGACTTTTAGCCCAGAGATGGCACTACCCCTTTGATTACTAATTGAGAAAATGCCCCACAGCTGGATCTCATGGAGGCATTTCTCCAAGTGAAACTCACTTCTCTGTGATAACTCTAGCCTGTGTCAAGTTGACACACAAAACTAGCCAGTACAACAGGCTAGTAGGGATGTCAGGAAAAACCTTTAGAAGCTAGAAAGACTTACAAGATAAGCCGTTGAGGGATTTAGTGCAGGTTGCTGAGAAAGTCTACCATAACAGGGAGACAGACAAGGAGGAGGAGGAGGAAGAGGAGGAGGAAAGAGAGAGAGAGAGAGAGAGAGAGAGAGAGAGAGAGAGAGAGAGAGAGACAGACAGACAGACAGACAGACAGACAGAAAAGCAACAGAGAAGGAATCTACAAAGAGTCCTGGCTACAGTAGTTAGGGGAAGCAGAAAAGAGAGACAGAAAAGGACCAGTGCTCATACTACAAGGAGAGAGTTCACTAGATGTGAGAGTGTTCTAACAAACAGAAACCAGGGGAGGAAAATATCAGGTCTTGGGAAAAGTGCCCCAAACAGCAAAGGTGTAAGCCCTGGGGGAAGGCATCAACTAGGGAGGATGGGGTTCTGACCCCCTCTCAGAACCCAAGGTAACTCTGAGAGTGGAGGAGAAATCTACTCAAATTTTTCTGGACACAGAGGCCCAGCACTTGGACCTCTTCCAAGCTGATAGTCCAGTCTCCAGCAAAAATCTTGGGTCCAAGGAGCCACTGGCACAAAAATTTATTCATGGACTTCCTGAAGAACAGTGGACCTGGGGATGGGCTGGATACCCATTCATTTAGGGTCATCCCAGACTTCCTACCCGGCCACAACTAACTGGCCCAAAAGGAGAGCCCATGGGTCTAGGAAAGACCTCTTCAACTGACCCCTGCTGGGAGCCAAGAATACCTGCTTTACAGACAGGAGCAGTTTTCTCCATGCTGGTCAGAGATGAACAGGTGCTGCTGTGGTGTCATCTCTACCCCTAGCATGTCAGAGCTAATTCCATCAACAAGTCCTTAGAACTTGGGGCCAGCAAGAAAATTAACATCTACATGGATAGCAGGTATGCATTTGCCACAGCCCATGTCCACAGGGTTGTACACCAAGAGAGAGGATTGTTCACATCAGAGGGAAAAGAAATAAAAAACAAACAAGAAATCTTGGATCTCTTGGATACCCTGATGAAGTCTGCAACTGTGAATATTATTCATCACCCAGGACATCAGAAGGGAAGAGACTCAGTAGCCTGAGGCAATAACTAGGCAGATCAAGTGGCTCAAGAAGTGGCTATGCAGGAGCCTATCGAGGTTATGGTCCTGCAAGACACACCAGCTGGGAAATGGGACTGGACTGTGGGATTGCCTCACTTAGAATATACTGAAGAATAAAGAAGTCAGATTGCTAGACACCCTACCAACTATTACCTAGAGAAGGAAGGGCACACAAAAGAAATAAAATTATACTCCCTAGAAAGCAAACAAAAGACTTACTAGACCAAATGCACAGACGGACTCATTTAGGTGATAAAAATCTTGTCCAAGCAGTTAAGAGATCTAAAATATACATCATAGACCTCAGGTTTTGGGCCAGAGAGATAGAACAGTGTAAGGTATTGCCAGCAAATGAATTCTTATGTAGCCAAGAGTGAACAAGGCAAAAGAACTAGGGGAGAACAGCCTAAATTATATTGAGAGGTCTATTTTATAGAAGTTAAGCCAGGAAAATATGGTCACAAATACCTTCTAGTGTTTATAGATACTTTCTCTGGATGGGTTGAGGCTTTCCCTAGAAAGCAGGAAACAGCTACCACGGTAGCCAAGAACATATTAGAGAAAATTTTCCCAAGGTTTGGAGTGTCCAAGGTAATTGAATCAAGTAATGGTCCTGCTTTTGTCTCTAAGGTAAGTCAGGGATTGGCAGAAATATTGGGGACAAATTGGAAGCTCCATTGTGTATACCGACCCCAGAGCTCGGGGCAGGTAAACAGAATGGACAGAACCCTAAAAGAGACCTTAACTAAATTGATCTTGAAGACTGGTGTGGACTGGGTGGTGCCCCTCCCCTTGGCCCTGTTCCAAGCCTAGAACACCCCTTACCATTTTAACCTGACCCCTTTTGATATTCTTTTTGGTACCCTAACTCATTTGGTGTCCCCTGGGCACTCTTGGAGGTATCCCAATTCAATTGATAGGAACCTCTTTTTGAGTATCCAAGCCCTTCAGTCAATAAATACAACATGAGATTCATCCCAAACTGTCTGCCTTAAATTCTCCAAGGGTATGAGAGATCTCTCAGTACTTCCAGACTTGTGACTGGATATCTATGTAAGGAGGCATTGGGCACAATCACTAAAACCCCGAAGGAAGGAAATCTTCCTGGTGGTGCTAGTCACTCCCACAGCCCTCAAGGTAGATGATATTGTAGCCTGAGTGCATGCTTCCCATGTGCAACTTAAAGACACTCCACTCCCCAAGACCCCCACTGGACAGTACAGAAGATGGACAATCTGCTCAAGCTCAAGATCTCTCAACCTTGATCATGATTGTTTGGTGGTACCTTTGGATTCTGGTTCCTTCCCCCACCCTATGTGCCTGTACACCAAACTTGTTACAGCACTCACTGTCTCCCTTCTGTTGGAGTTGTGGGTGGCCACAGAAGCCACTGGGACCACCACTTTGGTCTTACAAAGGAAAAATTTTGATAATCTGAGGGCAGCCATTGATTTAGATATAGAGAGAATAAAAACTTCCATTAAAGAATCATTGACTTCATTATCAGAATAGTACTATGGAATAGGAGGGGATTAGAGTTAACTTTTCCTCCAGCAAGGAGGGCTATGTGCTGCCTTAGCTGAAGAGTGTTGCTTTTACATAGATCATTCATTGTTAAAGATTCTATGGTCAAGGTGAGAGAAGGGCTAGCCAATCGGAAGAAAGAGAATAAAGTTAGGCTGGTTTAAGTCTTGGTTTAACTCCTCCCCTTGGTTCACCACTCTCATATCGACCATGTTAGGACCCCTGATTGTTCTCCTGCTATTGTTGCCTTTTGTCCCCTGCATTTTGAACCATTTGGTCACTTTTGTTAAGGAATACATAGGTACAATATAGCTAATGGTCTTAAAGCAAAGATACAAAGAACTAGATACAGAAGACCAGGAGTGTGAGCTATCAGAATACCAGCAATAGCTTCAGGATTGAAGCGAGCACAAAGAAAACGGGGGAGTGAAGAGGTCAGCTCAGAGCTGTTGGGAAATTCCACCAGGGACCCCTCCCCTTCTGGAAGAGGCAGGTCAGAGAGCACATAGGCCAGAAAGGAGAGGCTAATTAAGTCTTTACTACCTCATTCTCTAAAGACAAATCAGTTTAAAGGGTATACTGTTCTGTCAATCATATTGTGTCTAGTTGCTAATGCTCTATTCCAACGCAGGAAACTGTATAAAAATTGCCAAATGGGCTGCCCAAGGTCACTACTTCTCCTTCGGGTCTGGGATAACCCCAAGCATGCTGGAACAATAAATTCCTCTTGAATTTGACTCCATCCCCAGCTCTGCATTGTTCACTGAGGCAGGAGGAGTGGCATCCCCAGTAATTAAGACTTGGCAGAGTCTTACAGTGCAACTTATAAAAGAAAGAATTTCAAAGGTTAAAGTCCATGACCATTGTTCTAAGAGAGTATGACAACAGGCAGACAGGTAGCTGCTTACTGGAGCAGTAAATAAGAGCTTACATTTTCATCTACAAAGAAAACAGACAGAAAGGTAGGGAACAACCAAAATGGTCACAGTCTTTTGAAACTTCAAAATTCCTCTCACTTCCAAGTAGGAAACATCTCCTAATCCTATTCAAAGAGATCTACTAACTGTGGACCAAGTATTAAAACATATGAGCCTCTGGGGGCATTCACACACAAACCACCATATCGCCCTCCCAGGGACCCATAGTCTGTGGCCATATCATAATGCAAAATTCATTCAGCAATTTCAAAACTCCCCATAGTCCTTCACAGTCTCAACAGAGCTTAAAAACCCTGGGTTTCTTTCAAGTTTCAAAACAAACTTTTAATCATAACCCATTGTAAAATCAAAAAGAAAATGACATACTTCCAACATATATTGGGACCAAATATATGTTATCATTTCAAAATAGAGGGATGTAAACATTTGAGAAAACATTGTACCAGAACAAGACCAAAAACCAGCTTTATAAACTATACATTCTATAGCTCCATCTGATGTTAAAGAACTTAGATGCCTCTGTCTTTCCAGCTCTTTCGCAAGCAAGGTAACCTCTTACTCAGATTAGTTCCAGCCCCTCTCTGAAGCTCTCAGTAGTAAGTATTCCATGGCTTTGACATCTCCAAAAGTTTGGGGTTTGTGATGTAACACAGGCTTCTCTTTCACAACTTCAAGCAATAGCCTTTCTTTGTCTCTATTCAGAGACTCTACTGCCACACATCTGGGTTTAGGGCTTTCCTTACCTGAAGATTCCATAACTGCATATTCTAGTAACCTTAAATCAGAACCTCATAGCCCAAGCTGCCAAGCTTAGCTGCCTACTTGTTATGTAAAAATTTCCTCAGATTGAAACTTTCCATCTTTTAGGAAGCTCCATAAACAGGAAGAAGAATAGCCTAAATAGTTTAAGGAAGTCTCTTAAACAGACCACATTCACGAGGTCCTTCAATAACTCAGAGTTTAGAGTTATCTTCTGATCTGAAAAAAGCTGGGGTGCAAAAAATGTCTCTCAGGTAAGTAGTGCTGTGAAAATATTCAGAGAAGTCAAGTCGCAAATATTCTGACACCAGACTGGACCTGTTTCCCGAAAGCACGAGAAACTATTCACGGTGCCTAAAACAAAATCACTTGGAAAGGATACCCTCTAATCTGTTGAGCTACATGAAGGCTATGCAGTGTATGCTCGGATCCTAGTAGATACAAGTGGGTTTTTTTTTTTTGGCTTTGCTTTTTGTTTTTTTATTTTTGTTTTTGTTTTGATTCATTTCCCCACCTGTAAGTAGCCCCTCACATATACCTGTAAGTAATCCAAATAAAACTCACGAGTCACCAAGTTTCACCTTACTGTTCCTTACTTCATCAAATAATACAGGCCTTTTCTCACATTACTAAAAATGGTTCACATTTATAGTCTTTAGAAATTTCTGAATATTTACACATGTGTGGCAAATGTACACACACACAATATATCATATCAATTTGTATGTAATTCTATTTCCTACAATTGATAATTCTCAACTGCAAAAATGGCTATATACTGGATGATATTTTAATAGAATTCTAAGCACTAAATTTCACACTTAAGATGATGTAATATTAGATAATGTTTGATTTATATTTGGAAGTTTTTGCTATGTTTGTGTTGATTCTTTATTCTCTGATGTCTTTGAATTGTTTGTCTTTTATAACTAATCATTTTAAAATTTGTATGTATGAGTGCTTTTCCTACATGTATGTATATGAATCTCATGTGTGTTTAGTGTCTACAAAAGCCATGAGAGCATTAGACTTCCTGGAACTAAAGTCAAAAACATTCGGACCTACCTCTTGTGAGTGCTCCTGTTGTGTGTGGGCTTCTGCAGAAGCAGCAGGTGATCTTAATATGTGAGCCATATTTCTAGTCCTGCATTGTCTTTCTTTTAATTTTTTAACACAATGAATGCAGAAAATATATAAACTACTTGTATAGTTTAATTAGAACCTAAAAAATTATATATATGAAATTAAGTAAACAAAATATAAAATATAATTTGTAGCCCAATAAAGAAAAAAAATATTACATATACCTCGGAGTTATATAGACCCCTAAGAGTTGTTTTAGTATTTTCTTTCTCTACTACAATCACTAGACATTTTTATATATTAATATGTAACTGGTGGGGTTAGTATTAATGTATATATAAATATAATACTAGTTTTTCAATTTAATTTGATTTATATAATTTATTCCCACAAGTATTAATGGACAAGTATTAGTTTGCAACAGTTTTTCTATTATTGTAATGGTTTTACTCTTGTTTCTGTGTTTAAACTGGTTAATGACTAGTTCTTGACACAACAATAAAGTGACTAATCTACTTTACTCCCTGCCCCCCAAAATGGAATGCAAGTTCATACATTTCTCTATTTCCAACATACTTTTGAGGTTAGCCGTAGTTGATTCATACGATGTTTACTGTAATGGAGTGTTTATAGTTAGGGAGCTACAAATAAAGCTTCCTGCTTGTCATTGACCTGATAGACTTTTACAAGTGAGCAAAGTGAGTTTTAATTTAATATCCTGTGCTTCACAATGTTGCATCATAAGTTATTTAATGATAATTTCAAATTTAATATGTTATATTTAACTGTTTTTGCCAACATTTCTAATTTATAATCTCATCAGTTGTGTCTGCCAGTTTCTGTTTCTCCACACATTGACAATATTATCAGTTATTTAAAGTCTAGCAATCTTATACAGTATAAAAGATTCTCAAATTTTTATTTACATTCCTATCATTTACGTGGTAAAAGTATTTCTTCTTATATTTATTATTTGTCTGCTTCTTGTTTTTCTTTTATGAATTTTTTGATCTTGATTAATTTCTTTCCTTTATTTCATCATTAGTTTGGTATAAGGGTGTGTCTGTGTTTGTGTCTGGTTTGTATATGTCTATGTTGTGGTGGTGGTGGTGATGGTGCTGGAGTAGTGTAGGGGTGGAGGTGGAAGTAGTGGAGGAGGTGGTGGAGGAGGTGGTGGAGGTGGTGTTGCATGGGTGCATGTGTGTGTGTATGTTTGTGTGTGTGTATGTGAGAGAGAGAGATCATTAGGTAGAAATTATCAGTCCATGTAGTCATTAACATGTATTCTATTATCTTGTTTCAGTCTTTAATTCTTAGGTATATCCATACAAACTTAGTAGTGGATTAAAAGATGTTTAATTTTTAATGAAATGAATATCACCTACCATTTCCTCTGTTCATTTAAAAGAATCAAATTGATTTTGTTTAGTCCAAAAAATACTTATCTATCTTAAATTTTTGAAGATTTATTGTCTCATATTTTAGAAAAGCTGTAAAGATTGGCTTTCCTTATTTTGCCATGTAATCCATCTGTAACTGATTTGTTTTCTTATGCTATTAGAAATGTGTTCTGTATAGTAATTTTCCATAAGCACATCCAAGTTTTTCCAGAACAGTTTTGGAACACAGACTTCCTTCCTTGCTGATAGTCCACATCCCCTGTCATGTATGAAAAACTCATCCAGCAATCCAGGCCTTTCTGCATCGACAGTGCCAAGCCTGCATCACATACTGGTGGAGTGTAAAGCTTTACTGATGCACATTCAAAATATTTGGAAATATTCCGTTTAAAATTTTTGCCATGTATGCTAATGTATTTATTAATTTTAGTGTTATGACTTTTTATATCTTTCATAATTGCAGAGATTAATTTACATTTATAAAGAACTGCATTAGTGCTTGAATAATTAATATTCAAGCAAATTAGCTGCACATTATTGATGGTTTATTCTTTAGTATTTAACTGTGTGGTACCACATCATTTAAAATGGACTTTTACTTTAAAAAATACGAAATGAATAAACTGCATCAGCATTCTGCTGACTGCTGTTTCCATTCATGTTCTACCACACTTTTCAAATTTTACCATCAACTTTTCTTAATATGTACTGTGTCATTTTCACTGTTTCATAGCTACAGCTTCTTACTGTAATCATGTGTCCTTTTAACTGATGCGTTTCATCTTCTGTCGTATACTTTATCATTTTATGTTCTTCGTATTCAGCTTTTCATCTTGTTTTGTGCACATTGTTTTCATGGTTTATCCTTGTATCCATTGATAATTCTTTTCTTGTTGAGCTTTTACATCCTGGTTTGAAACCCAGGGGTCTGAAGTTTCTAAATCAAGTACATACTAGACTGGATTCTGCTCATTTTCTTTTCTTTTTTTTTTTTTTTTTAAGTATTTTCTTTATTTACATGTACATTTTCCCTTTCCCATTTTCCCCTCCAAAACAAACAAACAAACAAACAAACAAAAACAAGAACAAACCCCTTTTGCCTCCCCCCTCCCCATGCCTGTCACCCCACCCTCTCCCACTTATTGGCCCTGGCATTCCCCTACACTGGGGCACAAAACCTTCACAAGGCCAAGGTCCTTTACTCCTATTGATGATCTAATTTGCAATCCTCTACTATATACCTGCTGCCAGTACATTCAGTCCCACCCTGTATAGTCCTTGATTGGTGGTGGGGTCCCTGGGAGCTCTGAGGGTACTAGTTAGTAATTGTTGTTCGTCCTAAGGGGCTGCAAACCCTTCAGCTCCATAGAACTTTTCTCTAACTCCTTCATTGAGGACTGTGTACTCAGTTCAATGAATGGCTGTGAGCCTCTACATCTGTATTAGTCAGGTATTGTCAGAGCCTCTTAGGAGCCTTATTTATAATAGCCAGAAACTGGAAACAACCCAGATGCCCCTCAACAGAGGAATGGATACAGAACCTGTGGTACATCTACACAATGGAGTACTACTCAGCTATTAAAAACAATGAATTTATAAAATTCTTAGGGAAATGGATGGATCTGGAGAGTATCATTCTGCTCATTTTCTTATAGCAAATAAAATTGTATCCTTTCAAGATAATATAGCTGTGGTAGCTTAAAGTTCTATATTCAAATTTCATTCTTGCTCTGAATACAATAAATAATCCAACAAATGTTTGTGAGTCAAAACCTAATTTTCCTAAGAATTTTGAAATAGTTTAACACAAATTAAACATTTCCAAATTGTTTATATTCTCCTGTATTTTCTTAGTAGTTAATTTTCTAATACTTTTATTAAATAATAATAGTAATAACTATATATATTAAGGCATAATTACATGTAATTAAAATTATTACATTTTTATTTATTCTTTCTACTAACTCAGCCTTCATGCTGTCATGTCTGACTGACAAAAGCAAACTTTTTTTCAACATACTAT